>JAIMZG010002276.1:0-11641 GCA_020466075.1 Colletotrichum coccodes
GGTGGTGGTGGTGGTGGTCTGGTTGGGGGCCTTGGGAGCCGGAGGCTTCGTGTCGGAGCTCTTCGGCGCCGAACAGGATTTTGCGGCCGTCTGAGGCCGCGAGCTCCGGGCCGGCTGCGGTGGGGGCTGTCGGTGGGACATGGCTGCAATCACGGGCCGAAATGACACTCAGGATCCCCCCCACAAGCTTCTTTGCGGCTGTGGGCAAGATGACGATGGCTTCACCCTCTTTTTGGTCTGGTACCGGAAGCGGGATGGAACGGTAAGGACAGGCGCGGGAAAAAGCGCAACAAACACCGAGTATGCAGAGGAGGACAAGGAAAGGTCTTGCGGGAGTCGTGCAGCGTGCATCCGCCCCGGGACGACGTGCATGTTTAAAGAAAGCTTCCAGAGGGGTTGGAGTTGACTGTTGATGGGCTCGTCAGAGGGAGCGTCCTCCAGTTGGTGCCCGATGAGCGGAATGCCGGGTTGGCCGTGGAGACGATCCACACCACCTCATGCCCGACTTACAGCGATCGCCCTGGAAGCGGTGGCGGGAGAGCAGAGGTCTTCCTTGGGCGCTTGGCAGGCAGCCCCGTTTGCCCAGCTCTTCATTTCCCGTCTGCAATGGGAACTTGTTTACCTGCCCCCGGCCCTCGAGGGGGAAGGGCACAGGCGGAGGGCGTTCAGGCTTCGTCGGCGGCCGTAGAAGAATCTAGGCTGCATTCCAGGGCTTCGGGGAATTCTTTGGCAAAGCTTTTCGCAACGCGACCAGGGCTTTGACAGGGGCTTTGGCCATGGTGTGCTATGAGAGCATGTTGCTTTGGGCGTGGGAGTTTGATTGTCGGGCGTCAAGAGCAGAATGTTGTTGTTGTTCCCGAGTTCAGAAGCAGGCTTTTCTAGTTTCCTCTTGTTTTCCCACGGGGGTTTTTCGAGGTTGGGCTCCTCGCAGGGGCACCGTTGGGACGAAAAGTTGAGATGAACGGTCCCTTCATGAATCGCAAACTCTGCTGGTTTGACCACTCTCCCTCCCGCACAAGTATTTCATCAAACAAACCACACAAACCAGCGGTTCCCCTTCCTCTCTGCCCTCTCTCCCCTCGACGTCTGCTCCTTCTCACCTTACCCCGCCGCAGCTTGAATCAAATGACCCGCGCGACGAATATGAGTGAAGCACCGAGGCTCCTTGCGAGATTGGGGATCGCGCCACCCAGCCCTCAAGTGTAGTGCAACCGTTGCGGGAAAGCGGAAGCGATCGAGGCGAGGCAAAGCGCGCTGCAAGCCAAGCGGACGGATGCCCGGCCGCCTCACGCACGGCGTCCACCTCGTCAGGGAGGAACAGGAGAGGATCGCGTCGAGGCACTGGTTTGGGGGGTTCGGTTGGAGAGAGACAGAGAGACAGACAGACGCGACGGACAAAACCTCCGGCCCCAACGCGAAGACTCCTTCGCGTCCACCCAAGATCCTTTCTGTAGGCCCGGGGGGGGCTCACGCACATGCTCGACTTGGTTATCTTTCTAGTTTCGGTGCGCTAAGACGCTTTTCGAATGGGGGCCCTAACTAATCGGGGAAGGCAATCCGCCGAGCGTTGTCTTCATCGGCGTTTTTGATGCATGGCGTCTCGGTTCAAAGTCGCATCGCATTCCGCAGGCGAACCAGAGAAGCTGTAGTTGTGTTTCAATCATGTGGCAAACAGCACACCGTTTCCCCCGTGTTCCAGCTGACAGGGTCGATCTTTGAACATCATCTCGGGACGTTCTTCGATTCTTTTTTCTTCTTATTTTTCTTCTCTATTTTTCTTCGCAATAGCCGCCTCAAGCCTGAGAAAGCATAAGCGATACTACACAGAGGCTTCCCTGTCGCAGAAACTCACCAACAACACCAACATGATCCCTGCGCCAAAAGTCGCCGTTCCATGGTGCCGATTGCTTGGACGTGCCAAAGCGGCTTAGTTCGTCACATCATCCCCAGGCCCGGGAAATTATCACAACAGGGGCAACACAACTTCCGGCTCTCATATGCAGGCCTTTTATTGATGGGGAAGCCCAGGGGAGGGGGTCGAGAGGGAGATTCTTTCCTGAAGGGATCATGGGTTCGCGGGACAGTTGACTCTGTCTTTGCCCACTTTTCGTTTCTCTCGCCTTTTCCTGTTCCTTTCACCCTCTCTCTTTCCATTCAATTACGTTCATTCACTCTCATTCATTCGTATCAATCGATCCAACCGGCTTCATTCCTTTCCGCCGTGGCCCTGCTTGACGTGACGGGGCATTGGGAATACGGCGTGGCCGGCCCAGTCCATCCGCGGCAGCGCATCGCATCCGCGCTCCAGTGCGCGCCCAGCTAGCCCTTCGGACAACGTCGCATTCGTTCGAAAAATACATTCGTTTTCAACTTGGGATCTGCCAGATCCTGCAAAACTTCTTCTTCCGTCGGCAAGGCCGACATGACAGCGCGGGAAGTGGTCGCATCACGCAACGAGAGGAGGGATACCTGCAAAAGAAGCAACTTCTGAGATCCTGCAGCCCACAAATCTATTCCGAGTCCTGCTTCGTACCCGGGGAGGACACGGGGAGAGATTGGGGTCCATTCGGGACGCAACAGGGCTTCGTCGGCGACGAGATGATGAACAGTCGCCCTCCCCCGCCGGACGAGCCGGACCCGGTCGTCCCCCGCGAGCTCAAGGCCAAACGCACCGTGCCGTCGCCCCGCAAGGCGCCCACCGTCCGCAGCGGCAAAGGATCCATCTTCGGCAAGGCCTCGATCCCCAGCGTCTACTGGGCCGGCGACGACCCGACGCCCGTGAACAACGAGGAGTTCACCTTCTACAGAGAGGGCACGCCGCCGCCCGAAATTGAGAAGGCTGCCGCGGCGCGGGCACGGGGGGTATCGTCAGAGCGCGTTTGACTATGACGAGGACAGCGAGCGCGGGAAGCAGCGCAAGTGTTGTGGGTTGAGGATGTGGGTGTTTTGGCTGCTTGTCGGGTTGGTCATCCTGGTTGTTCTTGGAGTTGGCATCGGTGTCGGAGTGGGCGTCGGCGTTGGTGTTGGCAAAAAGGCGGACCAGTCGGATCGAGATGCTGCGACGACCAGGTACGTTTTCTCTTCTGACCGAGCTGGTTCCCTCTCGACTAACAAGAAGACCCAGCCCCTCCGCGACTCCTACGCCAACGTCGGGTGCGTCTTCGTCTTCGACGACGACAACCCTGATCGTACCGACCATGTCGAGCTCGTCAATGGGCAGTAGTCCGACGACGACGGCGTCTACGACGGCGGCTACTACGCCCCCTACGTCAACAAGTAGCTCGACCACGACATCGTCTCCTACGGCAACCTCTGGCCCCGACTCTATTTGTCCGGAGGCGGACAACACCGTATACAACGTCATCGGTTCCGATAAGAGATTCCTCCGGCTGTGCGGAGTGGACTACAGCGGCGACGACGGGGCTATCGACATGTCCAACACGCTGGCGGCCACCATGGGCGAGTGCATGGAACTCTGCGCGAAGGCGGCCCAGTGCACCGGCGTCTCGTGGGGCAACGTCATGATCAACGGGGTGGCCGAGCTGCGATGCTGGCTCAAACGGGACCTGAAGACATCCCGCGCGGCGGTGACCAACTGGAACTTCGCCGTACTGCTATGAGGAATTGGTTTGCTGCTTGTAGATATTTTGGATCACAACATAATGATAATGTTCAAGTGTTTATAGACACGTAGGAGGATATATAGAGATACCACGAGGGGCTGGCGCACACGGAGTCAAGTCGAACAACGTCGGGGGAAAAAATAGTACAATAGTCACCGCATGTTCCCTTTCTAAACCGTATGAGATACGTTCAGGTTTGAAAAGCCTCAACAGATCAGTCATGTGCTTCATTACGTCTGCTCCAACATAAATGCAGCGAGCGCTACTACAGAAAATCCCACGATTGCTATTACCCATTTCATACCCCCCCACCCTACCCGAGCCTGCGTTAATCCTCCCGATCACTGAATGGCAGCAATAACAAACCCAGCGACAGCTGCCGCCGCAACGACAGCTCCGGTCTCCCTAGGCCCGGCGGCATTTGGCGACCCGACACCGTTACCGGAGCCGCTGCCGCCGTTGACCGGGCCTGCACTCGTGATCTGCGCGACGAGCGAGCTACACTGGCCCGTCCCCGTGGGCAGAATGTCGGCAATGCCCGATACGTCGCTGCAAGCCTGCCAGACCGCGCGGAAGTCTGAGAGATGCTTCTCGCGCCACGAGGTATACTCCGCCGCGTACGTCGAATAAGCGGAGCCGATGGAGCCCGTGATTGTCGGTTCGGAGCAGGGATCCGTAAGGGTCACTGAGAAGGCGAGGTAGGAAGCCACATCAGCGGGAGGTGTTGGGACGCCTTCGGTGATCCTGGGGAGGATAGATGTCGCGACGGAGGTACAAGCGTTGACGTCGCGGCGCTCCTTGATGGCGGCGTTGGCGGCGGCAATAGCCTCGTTGGCGCGGTTTGGGACCTGGCCGGCGTTTGCGATGGCGGCCAGAGCCGCGAAGACGATGGTGGAAGGGCGCATTTTGGATATTGATGTATACGTGGATGGATACGTGTCCGATGGGTTGGTGTTGGGTTGCTCAGGGGGTAATATGCTTGCGACGAGGTCTTTGGCAAACACGGGCGGGACGGTGATGGATGATGACGATGATGATGATAAATGCTGAATGCACAGTCTGCAGCTTTCAGGCCCTAAACCGCCTCCCTGGGGAAGAGGCGCTCGTCTTATATCGACCTGGAGATTCCAGTCACTGACACACCCGCGCCTTGCATCTTGTGGCTTGACGACGGGCTTAGGCCCCCTGGGTTCGCGTTGGGAAGTATGTGACAAGCCGCCCTGGCGATCTACGATCTGCGTGAGCACCGCGAACGATGAGATGGGCCTCCTACGTGGCTCAGGAAAGCCTCGGAGAGTAATTTCTGCGCTCGTCCAAGGCAGGGCGATGATGGATGGGCGCCTCTGCCTGGCATCTTTGGCCCCGCCTCTCGTTCATCTCATGTCAGGACTCGTGGAACGCGCCCCTCGCTCAGCCACCGCTCTGCCGAACGCGTTAAGAGGGGTGGAGGGAGTACTTGGCGTCGAAAACAAAACGTCAAGGGTGCGGCTTCTCATTGGCATGTGTGAGGCCGGGGAATGAGACATCCGTAGTCTAGCGTCAGTTGCGAGGCAAACTCGGGCAGCCCTTCAGTGCCCCCTCGTGCCCTTACAGCCCGGGCAGTGAGTAGTGGATACAATCCACATAGGCACTTGAAATGTTAAGACCGTGATTGGCGAGCGTGCTCTCTGTCTTACTCTGTTGTCTCAGTAGGCCGGGGCTCTCCCAATTCACGCTCGGTAGTGGTTGGTTAGATGATTCGGATGCTTCGATGGCTCGTCGAGCTGAAAAGGACAACTGGTATGTGCTCACCGATTTGGCTGGGGAAGGCGCGATGAATAGCTCCCATTTGCTTTGACCGCAGGCTGACATATTCTCTAACCCCAAGCTAATCCGATCTTCGGCTTACACGACTGCTGCGCTTCTTCATATTGATTCTGCCTTAGTATACTAAGTAGGTACGTCATTTTGATTCCTCACTGACTCTAAGCACATCATGCTCTTCATTTCATCTACATCATACGTGTAGCACCTTCTCAAGGTCCGACCGAGGGGCAGCTGTCCAGCTCTTTGCTGTCAGACTCTCTAATTGCTTTCGAATGCCTGGCATAGGACTCAAAGAGCCCCATGAAAGGAATGATGAGTAAGAAGATGGGCACCAGTTGGCTGAAAACCATTTCGTTCTCTTCATGAAGCACATCCTTCTCCATCTCGTCGTTGCCGCGTATACGATCGTCAATCAGTGAATACAAGCCAAAGCCGAAGTACGCCGTCAGCCCCAGCAGAGTCCCAACCTCCGAGGCAAGAGTATACCAGACCGCCAGAAGAGACAATCTCAAACCCTTCCACACCTTGTTTTCGATCCATTTCTTGAAGATGGCCTCGGGCCTCAGCACGTTGACCGGCTGGCCCTTCTTGTCGACGAGGTAACCTCTCACGTGGTCCATCCAAAAGAGGCGTCCGGTCCGCCAGCTAAGGAATATTTGCACCGCGTAGCAGTAAGACATCAGTGTCATGTTGATGACCATCATTTTCCAGGCACTTCGGCCCTTGGGCTTGTCCACAGCGCACTTCATAGGACACCTGAACTGGCCTTTCTCGTAGATATCCTCGTATCCCGTAACCCAAAACGCATAGTTCAAGAGAACAAACGTGGTGGCCATGAAACAGATGCGCAAGGCGCGGGCGAGACGCGCCGCCAACTCGGTGTTCTCATGGTTGTATCGCTGAGGATGCGTCCGCTTGACGCTGTCGCGCACACTGCGGGTGACGACGAGCGAGAGGAGGTGAGTGAGTGTGCAGAACCACGCAAGATCGGTGACGATCATGAAGTGGTATGTAGATATTGTGCCATAAACGAGCTCCTTGATCCCGCCGACCAAGATTGCGAGCCCGGTCACGAGTTGCAGGTCGCTAAAGGTATTGACGAGGTCGTAGGCGACGAGGGACTGTAGGTCGGGGTTCATGTTGAGTCGGCACATGAGGCGGCGAATAGGTTCGGAGACGTGTTTGCGGGCAAATCGGTCGATCGGGTTGAAGGTTTGTCGGGCTTCGTTGATACGGCCCACAACGAGGCCAAAGATCGCCAGGCAAAGGGTGAAGAAGGCTACCACGGTGAAGGCTCCTACGACCTGCCCCCGCAGATTGAAGTCAGCACAAGGCGGCGGTTGTCGGTACAGGACTGCGGAGGCAATAGAAAGCCTTAACGTACACCTCTTCCTGCGATATCCGGTGCTGCCTTCATTCTTGGGCAACTGCAGAAGGCGGAATGAATGCAAGAATACTCGTGAACGTGCAAATTGTATTTCGTCCCATCGGTCGAATTGAGACACTCGACAAAGGCATCTGGATAATGGTAGTTCTTTGCCCGCGAAAACTCGGTTACGGCGTATGCTGCCATCTTGAACTTCCTTTAGACGTCCAGAAGGAGACCTCTGGCTAGCATCATCGTCTGTCAGGATACTGACATCAAGTCAAGGAGAAAGAGTTCAATGTTTACAAGTTGGCGGGCGATTGTCGGAGAAGCTTCTCTCGGGATTAAAACCCCTCAAAGAAATACAATCCCCAGGAAACGTGGCAGCGACAAATGCAGGACGCTCACGCCGGCTCCGGAATGTTACTCGCAAGCCACCGCCCACGCGGCTGAGAAGCTAACCTCAGCCGAGGACACAGAGGTCCCTATCCCAGGAACGAGCCAGTAGCTCACAGGCCTGCGCTACCTTTTGCTGTAAACTTGTATGATGTTTTGGGAGGGATAGAATGCCACTACTGCCACTTAGAGTCGGCTGGGTGCGACTTGAAATTGTTGATCCCGGACTTCAACTCCGTCGTGGTGGGGCGTATCGGGCCCGGACCGGAACGTGAGGCATGGATCCACATACAAGCTCCGGTTTTTGGTGTGTCTCTGCCAGAAAGAGTACTGAAGTTTTCATTTGAGTTTATCGGATCTGACATTCGTAAGATGACACACGCCTGCAAAGTAACGGAGACTTGGTTGAACTCTCCATCCTTGTACACCCCGATCCGCAGATCACAACCGTTAATCCTCCTGCCGGCGAGGAAATGCCGAAAGACTAAAGTGCCGATAGAGTGCGAGCACGACGAGAAGCCTTCGAGCGATTGGCTGAGGTTTAAGGAACTTTGACTCAATCCAAACTTGTGATCAAAGCTTCAGGTAGGGGCTGCGGAAGCACTTGAGCATAAGAAGTTCGGCTACCCCAAGCATGTTCGGGACGTGTTTTCGTCTGGGGGAAACGCTCAACAATTTTGCGCTCCCAGAAATCTTTTACTCAGCATGACCGCAGCCGCACAAGCACGTTCCGTCCACAGTTTTGGGCGGTGGAACGAGGAAGATGATTCAGCCTACATGCTCAACCGTGGTGATCTGACCAAGGAGCGTGAGCGTCTCGAGTACAACCACTACAACATCTGGTTGCCTTTATGCGGCGGTCTTTGCCCTCCGCACATACTGAATTACCTCAAGGGATTGCCGGCTCCGCGCGTCGCCGAGATCGCAACGGGAACCGGGGTTTGGCTCAAAGATATGGCAAAGCAATTGCCGGTGTCCGCCGAGCTGTGTGGAATTGACATGGATGCGACCAAGTTCCCACAAGCTTCTGAGCTGCCGTCGAACTGTTCGATGATGCAGCGCAACGCGTTGCAGCCCTTCCCGGAGAACATGTTGGAGACTTTTGATATGGTCCACGTGCGGCTAATCACGTTGGGCATGAAGAGCGAGGACTGGAAGATCCTCGCGCGGAACCTTTTCAGTCTTTTGCGCCCGGGTGGGTATTTGCATTGGGAAGAGGTGGCTGATTCCTCTTCGAAGTGCGTCCCGCCGAGCCGGGCTTTCGATGAATCGAGGAGGATTTCGGCCTTGTGGGCCATGAAGGTTGGACGCGACCCGTAGTAAGTCCAACCGGCGCAGTTTCATGCTTTGACGATGCCGGGTGTGTACTAGGCCCGGTCGCCTTGCTGACCATGGCCTCTGCCACAGTATGCCCGCCCAGCTTCCCATAGTTTTGCGAGATTCAGGTTTCGTGGACGTCGATGAGAAGTCCTGGAACACATACAGCGCCGAGGATATGATGCGCGAGCCGATGACCAAGATCTCCACCGAGGTTGTGCGTCCAATGATGCTGGCCATCGTCGAGAGCGGTGGCATGGAAACGCTCCAGAGCATGGAAGACATCGACCGGTTGGAGAACGAGATGAAGCAGGACGTTTTTAATGGGGCGTTGTTCGGTTTCACGTATGTCTGGTTCTGGGGTCGGCATCCCTGAGAATTCGTGGTTGGTACCACGTCGATGCTTACTGAAAGAACTCTTCGGGACATCGTAGAAGACTTGGCGTAAGCCTATACTTACGGGAGGTTAGCACTTGAGACTAGAACGGCCAGGGTCATTCAGAATGAAGGCGTTCAGTGTTTTTACTTTGTCCTCAACGGGACCAAGCTATCTCCACCCGGGTGAACAACGACCTTTATCGCACTTTCAATGGTTGCGGGTAAGTGACGTTGGTGGAGGCTTGAGAGGTCCTGCTTGTCTGTGTTACATTGTGCGGTGTAAATGCTGCCTGTAAGCTTAGGAGACTTCAC
This sequence comes from Colletotrichum coccodes, assembly GCA_020466075.1. NCBI lineage: Eukaryota > Fungi > Ascomycota > Sordariomycetes > Glomerellales > Glomerellaceae > Colletotrichum > Colletotrichum coccodes. Next base: position 9,199 of record JAIMZG010002276.1, read on the forward strand.
GCATATATCATCGCCATGGGTTCAGCCTAATAATGAGGAGTGTGCTATGGCTCTACTCATTTTGGGTTTCGGAAATTGTTTTCTTCTTTCGCTCTAGCGACGCAAGAAGCCGATATCAACCTCTGATTTTCATATTCAAGGTTCACAAGACACTTGAAACGCCATACGATTTGTCTAATGTTGCCCAAGGCCTCTTCAGATGGCAGTCACATACTCAGTATAGAAAATTAAAAATCGCTTGAGAATGACCATCAGACGGACACGCAAGCCAAAAGGAGAGGCATCCACAGACTTTGAATCCCATGACACTGTACTTATCAACCAGCAAGATATCCGAAGCACTCGAATTTTCGAAGCTTGAACAGAGCCCCCGAGGGGACTTCAGACCTCGGCCACCTTGCGGTGTGCTCCTGGTTCCACTCCAAAACTCAGACCATTGTTTTCATCACAACAGAAGCAAGATTGGAAAATCATAGACAAGAGAGAAGAAAACGATGCTTCTTACTTTGGCAGATATTCCGCTTCTTGAAGCAGAGGGCTTTCGCGTTTTGTTGTTGTAGGAGCGCGACTAGGGAAGGGCGTTGATTGTAAAAGGCGATTCCAAGGAGTTCCGAGAAAAGCACATGTCACCTGATGCACATCACAGATAACATCATAGATGGAAGGGATGCAGGATCAACAATCGGGCTTGTGGGAACGGCACCACTCCGACTTTCAAAAAACTCGGTCACTCTATCGAGTCACCGCATCAATCGGAAGAGAAGGTAATTGGGAAAATGACTTGACTGATCAGCCATGCGTAAATATTGTGCCTAGGCTAACAGTGAACTCGACAATTTGTCCGCAATCTGGCTGAACAAGGCAGTGTGGTCTTGAGCTTTAGACAGAACTGGCAAGGAAGAACCTACAATATCAGCCAGAAGCGACCAACGGATGAAGAGCGTCGTTTCACAATGGATATGTATGAATCACTACATAAAGGCCATTCAGGCCTTGAAATATGCCAAATTCGTCACGACCCCTTACAAACGCTTTCATTAAAATGAGATAGCACATGCATAAAGGACAAAAAACAAAAGACGCGGCTTGTTTATGTTAAAGCTGTATTCGTCTAAAATTGTATCAAGATCGATCATTTAAGAAGTAGACATCTTAAATCAAAACACCATAGAACATTATGCGGTACAAAAAACGTCCGGGGCCTGATCCAAAGCAGTGCTGACACCAGTCAAGTGCGGCCTATCTCGCCTCCTGAGCTTGGTCGGCAATATCTTCACAGTGACACCCAGTCATCAAGAGCTTCAAGTGGCAAACGTCCTCCCTCAGTGAACCCAGATACTAGCCAGTTTTGTAAGTCACTGACTGGCATACATTCGATTAGTTACTTCTCTTCGAGGCTCAGTTGTTTTTGCCCCCTTTCTCTCTGTGCCTCTCTTGGAGCTTTAATCTTGCAGCTTACTGCAGTCTCAACTCAGTCTCGTATACTGTGATGCTTTGGAGAGCCATTTTGCTAATCAAGACACTGAGGAGCCTTTTTACCGCCGCCGTAACCAGTGCTAAAGATTAGCATGACCGTAGCCCCGACTATTGCGGTATTCCTCCGAGCGGGTCCATGGAAGGCTTTCAACGGTAGGAGTTTGTGTGGTATAGACCTTACGAAGAAGACGAAGACTCCAGTAAGCCCACCCACCAGGACTTCTGGGGAGCCATAGCGAACAAAGACACGGTACAGTTTTTCAGAACTTCTGTAAGGCCCTAGACTGACCCGAAAACCACCACCTTCAAGATGCGTATTAAAAGGACGCACCACTCATAACCGGCCCGGCCCCGCATGCCATTTTCCACACGACGCCGGGAATGCCGTAGCACCTGCTCCGCTCCCTTAAATGAAATCAGCATTCTGGGTTCAATTCTTGGATAATGACGAGGTCTTACCGCGGGCTGGGAATGTCACCAATCACTGTCGGCGAGAGCCCGAAAATACCCCCACCGCCGCCCGGCGACCAGGGCACCAACATCACGGGCCAGAGTACCGATGGGAGAGCCGACAAGGAGAATGAGACCTGCGTCTAACGGAATGGCTATCCGGCCGAGAACATCGCTAAGCTTGCACTGTGGCGGCGTTGCAGCTGCAAGGGCCGTGTCAGATAAATCACGGGGCGCAAGGAGATGGATGACGCGGCATCTCGGGGGTTCCCCGTACCTGCGGTCGGGAGGAGACACACGGTGCCGATCCAAGCCTACTCAATTTCAGACGGGTTGAGACTTTTGGAGCGTGAGAACGGCAGTTGAGACGATGGCCATGGGCCTTTCGCTGGTGGAGGTTTTTGCAGTGAACAGTGGTAACCACCGACCTGTTGGATTATTGCGATGAACGGCGAGGCCCAAAGAGCGAATTTCAGCCATACTGAAACTGCGCGGGAAACGACTGGATGGATGGATG
>JAIMZG010002277.1:0-10386 GCA_020466075.1 Colletotrichum coccodes
TTTGATTTTCTAGAAGATAGATCACTTTGTAAATGACATTCTCGTACCTACGTCCCAACTCACAACACATTCGTATTCGCTAGTGAAAATCAACCACACATGATGATAGCCCGTTCCCCTAGCACCACCTTGAAATTTTCGTGTTATGACAGCAGAAACTTTTTCATAAACATGCCTTCTATGGAGGTACGCAAAGAGAAACATCCCCCTCCACCGATCCCCCGGCTCGCGCGGCCTTAGGACGGCGGGCAGGTGGACGACATGGTGGCGTTCCTCTGAACACGCTCAGTATCAGTCGCCAACGAGCTCCCGTTCGTCTGCAGCATATCTAACCAGTCACCCATGGCCTTTTCCCTGTTCCCCACCCCCGCGAAGTGAATCAGAAAGTCACCCCGTCTCGCTTGGTAATCTGCCAGCCCTTCCTCGTCCTCTCTTTCGAGAAACGAGCTCGCGTTGCCTCCGGGATAGGTGTTGAACCACGATTGCGGAACGAAACGTGTGCCTTTCTCGAACTTGGACTCTTTCATCAGAAATTCCATGGCGCTCTGCTCTGTAAAAGGCAGAGCCACATCGGGTCTGTAGTATCGAAAGGCGAGGATGGCGCTGAAGAGTTCAATGGCCCATTGGCCCACGCGGAGCAAGAAGACGCCGTTGTTCAGCCCGTTCCAGTCTTCTGTTACCAAGAGCTGTACCTCGTCTTCCGGGGTACTATTCTCGCCCTCTCCGCTGGCTGGAGGAGCCTGACAAGGGAGGAAGCTGGAAACGGGTCGGCATTGGTCGAGGATGATTGTATCGCGGTCGACCCAGAATATCCACTCGGCTCGCTCCTTACGTGGCTTCAGCATCTCGTCCAGCAACATCGACAACAGAAACGCGGGCTTGTTCCAGAGGTCGTCGACGACCGGCGTGCACATGACTTCGAGTTTTTGGTGGTGGAGTTTGGTGTGCAAAACGTGTGTCCGCAACGCCCTTTGATAAGTCTCCTCAATCTTGCCGAAGTGAGCCGTTGCGGTGGTGACGCGAACCCGGGGCGCCGGGTTTTCCGAATCGAGATTGCATGACGACTGCAGAGCCTTCAACGTTGTTGAAAGGTTTGGGACACGCCGCGGCAGACAGTGGTTTTCTCTGTGGCTTGGTAGACGTGATGAGGCGATATGATCGACTTGAGCGGCGATTGAACTTCGTAGTAAAGAAACAGCGTTCGAAGCGTGGCTATGACAATTACGATGACAAGTAAAAACTTGATGACACGGGGAGAAAACGATAGCTGTAGAAACGCTGGATGATACATGATGATGTCCAAACATCGGCTCGCAGTGTCTATGAGTACAGATTCGCAAGCGGTTATATAGTCCTGGCTCCGATTGTCTTTCGGCCTGAGCCGTTATTACCTTTTGGTTCCACCTGAGGGTCAGGCATATCTCATGACCATGCACCATCTTTGACCCACGCCACTTCTTGTTCGTAATGTCAACAAGGCTATCCTCCGAAGCCCCGTTTGGGTCTCCATGTACACCCCGAGTCCGCCCATGGACCCCTCGTACTTACGCCCGAGCCACGTTATCCTTTCCGGCAGAGACAAATCAAAGAACAACTGGGGTTGAGGAAGAATGGGAAGTGAGTGACAGTTGTCTATTCTTTACTTCAATCACTGTCTGGACCCGTCGATAAGCATGAGCCCCTTCCTCGTCTATCCTGTAGATGTTCGGAAACAGCCGTGGCAAGCTTACAGTTCATGGGCGGGGGAGATTTGGCATCGAGGAATCCCCTTCCCTATGCGGGATCACCCATCTAGGATTTCTGGGTATTTCGTTGGCTAAGATGGGTCTTCTTCCTCTGTGATGGGGCCAGACCTCCTCGCTGCCGAGGATCAGTGTTTTCTTGTGTTCTAATAGCAGCTGATTACAGGGTTATGGCCCGGAGCAAACAAGCAAGCGGGACTCGGAGAACTGGAGCAGACTAGCAATTAGCCACCAAGCCCCAAAATTTGTGATTGGTGTTAAGCGTTGCTACAACTGCAATACGACAATTCCCCTGGTTCCAATACCCATCGCTAGAAAGCATGGGATGTTGGCGCATACTTCTTCTCGCGATCTTCGGGTCCGTGCCGTTGCCATCTGCAAAGTTCTACTTACGGTTCCAGTATGTATGTAAACGTATCATACATTTTGCTCTTTGCCGCATCACCAGCTGCCTGGCTTCCATTGTCAGAGACAGGTTCGGCAGAGTTTCTTTACAAAAAGCCCTAGTAACTCCGTAACAGCCCAGGTAAACCAGTCACTTCGGTGCATACTTGCTATTATCTCTGCATTTCAATCGGCCGATTCAAAATATTCCAACGGCATCTCAGATCCATCTATCAACAGACTATGATATACGAGGGCCTTTCCTCTACTCACTTACTCGTCGTTTCAAGGGACTCTAGTCGAGGTTTCCTTTACCTAGCAGGGGATGCTAACACCGAGATGACGGATGCCGACTTCATGACCGATGATGCAAGGCGGACGGAGGGATAGAATCCGAGACACTCGGATAATTTACCCACTTTTACGATAGCTCCCCCGGTCGATCCCAGTGACTAGAATGGAGACGGAAACCATTCACCGAAGCGATGATGAAGGCAGCCCACATTCATGTAGCTCGCGCAAGATTGGGATAGTGAGGACGCTTCCCTAGGCGGCTTGGCAGGTCTAGCAAACTCGAATTAGACAACACCCTGTAAATATACAGAAACAAGACTTTTTTATTTTTTTATTTGTGACCCTCGATAGCCGCTCGTGGCTCGATACAACGCGGTCACGCGATAGAAGATGGATGGGAGACGGGAGAACATTCTTTACATACAGCCGTGCTTATACATACCACTCAGCGGGGAAGAGGCGAAGAGTGCGCTGTCTTCTGCGCCGAACTAACTCGAGTAGTTGGTTGAGGGTTTCAAGCCTTCTGGCAGAGAGAGTGCGAAATACAAGGCAGCCGAAGTGACCGCCCAGTGAAGCCTAGACACAAATGTACAAGAGCAGGTACAGATACCAGCGTAGCGCATTCAACGCCCCCTTCCACTCGTAGATTGCCTCCTACCCTCCTGATATTTCTTCGCTAGCGTCCACGCGTCCGTAGCAAGTCTTGTCCGTGTCGTTCGCGCGAACGCGTGGCACGGCGAGCCCCTGGCAAGGAAAGCAGTTGTCTTTGCCTTTCTTTGCAACGCACCGAGCAATGCTTACTCTCAATAACCCCGTCGTATCGGTCGCAAGACTTCAGTCATGAATGAACGTGACTGAAGTCGTCGCACATTATCTCAAGACCCAAAGCGTCTGCAGCGAACAGTCCTGTGTCAGTGTGAACCAAGCATGTGGTATACCAGCTTCTCGGCACTCCCCGTACTTGCTTCTACAGGTCCTACGATGCTTCCGGGGCAGCTTCCATGTTCTGTATTGGCTCCATCGGCCGCAGTAAACCCGCAGTGCCTTGCGAGAACGGGCATACGTAGAGCCACCATAGCCTGCCTGGGCACACCCCTCTTCGTTACATTCTTTTTTTTCCCCTTTCTATTCTGCGCGTTGCTCAGTGTCGATGATGAGACGATGGGCCCCTTGTCGCAGCCGTTGTACGATGTTTGACAGCAAGGACTTGCTTAATCTTGTTGATGTATCCGAAGTCCTCGCCAGCCGAATCTCTGGTGAAGACTGCCAGGACCCTATTCCCGATGGCCATAGTTGCGGCTTCTTGAATCTTGATTTGGTAGCTCAGAACGAGCCTCTACTTCACGACGATCGACGCACCGTCGCTTCTCCCCCTTCCGTTTAGGGAGTTGACCACCCGGCTGGGCAACACACCATCAGAGACTGCATAGGTGCGGTCCATCCAGCGGCGGCATGCAACCATGTTTTTTTTACAACAAATGCTGCTCAAAGTGTGGCTGTTTCGATGCTGGCGAGAAGGTCGGAGCCGAGAGGCGCGCGTTGGCAGTGTAGAATGGAGTTGCTCGGGCCCGCGAGGTATCTCGTACCGCCCGCGCGGTTACCCACAGGTCGAAACCCCACTGAAAAGTGAGCTAGAGGAATAAGGTATGTATTTATAGTACATCTACTTTCGGCCTAGCATCATGTTGGAAGACCATGTTGTATGCCACATGGCTGAAGGAAACTCGAGTGGTAGGGCGCGCCCTTGTGTCGTGGTTGTGCGCACCCTCGTATCGTCCTCGCTATTGCCCATTCATCCCGTAAATACTACACCAATCAGGAAGCCGCTCTACTTCCAGATTCATCAGCTGGTAGCAGGGAACACCATTCGAGTGCCCAGAGCCCGTGCCCTTCTGACAGGAATAGAGGCCAGACCAGGCCCAGCTAACTCCATATCAACGTCGGCTACGTCCCGCACAGCCCATCGCTGGCCGACTTCATTTCCCGTTTCAAGAAGCGGATCTGCTCCTGCGTCTTACGTAGAAGTGCCGCTGAAGGCGGTGTCTATGGCCACGGGTCTCCGACGCTGCTGCGCCGCTGCCTGCGATTAACAGGCGAGTTTACAAGTGAACATAGAAGCTGATGATGCAAACTGCTGTGGACTTGACCGGTACCTAGTTGACCGACCGGACACCACGGAATTAATTTATCCATTCTCTTGATTCTTGACCTTGGACTAACCCAAGTTCTATTTCGAGCCCCGAGATGGAATTTGAACCCCATCGCCTGTACTATCCTTAAAGAGCTAAGCGCCATCTGTTTCACAATTCCGCTATCCAAGTACAGACTAGCTAGCATACACTGTACTCTCGGTGTCACACCACTCCTAACGGGCAGAGGTAGGTGGACAGACAAAGTCTCTTCCCTGTTGTCGTAGTCGAGTACAGATGAATGGGTCGAACCAGAGTTTCCGAGCAGATCGCACTTCTACTTCAACCGATTGTTTCTCCGAGGAGGCATGTGGCCCTGCTTCGCACGGCGGTCCCACTAATTGGCCCGCGCGGGAACGGCAGGGGAAACTGTACGAGCGTCGAGATGTAATTGAGATTGGAGGTGCCGAGGCGAGAGTTACTGATACCTTGTCACACAAGGCCGCCGAGGAAGCCTGCCCGGAACGGCACCATGTCGAGCATCACAGCCCAACCCGAGGCGCCTCACGAGAGCCGTGTTGTGAAGTTGATCGTCCCCATCGCTTGACCCCGACTCTGGGGCGTGAGAGGTCGATTTCGATTCAACGAGCAACAGCCTACGTCTGTTCCTTGGAGACCAATCTGCTACTCGATATTGGCTCGTACAGTCCCCGTCTTGCTGCGTTGACCATGATCCTAATACCCGCCCGTCTCCCAGTACACTCACCCGACCGCAGAACGTCTGCAAGAGGTGAACTCTACAGATAAACATGCCACTTTAAAGAGAGGCAAGACTGATCTTCGGTTCAAGCTCATTGTTCTTGGTAAGTTTCTCCCCTGCGCTACCAAGCAGGCAGAGCCGAATTCAAGCCTCGAGGTATGGGTAAAGGCTTAAGACCTGGCTTCCTAGTTTTGGATGGCCTTAGGAGTCTACAAAGGCATTATCTTAAGCGGCGGTCCGCTGGAATTCACCAGTTTGTTATTATGAGTCCATTCATCCGAGTTTCACTCCTCACAGATCCCTTATCCGCGTACGAGGAGAACGCCACTCATAAGTGTGCAACCTTGCGGTGACACTCCGTTTTAAAAGCAACGAGCTCGTGCCCCGGATCGTCTACCCACTTCCCTCAGACGTTGGTCGCCCCTCCCGGACATCGGGTTCGACGTCGCGACTCTGCGTGCCTGCCACGGGTTGCAAAAGACGGCTTGGAGGTCCTCCAATAACAACATCATCGCCGGTACCGAGCTGCGTAAAACCCGCCAACTCCTGTACCCTGCGTTGAATATCTTTAAGTGAAACTCTGATCATTTTCAACGGCGCTAATCCGGTCGCGCAGACCTCGTCCCCGAACGCCGCAGAACCGATGTCCGTTATCCCTTCGAGCGCTTCAGAGGCCGTGCGCGGGTCGTACGTCTACGGAGACGGCTCCGTCACGACCAATCAAAACGATCCGACGGTGTCCCGATGGCTTCAGTCGAGGCGGCATACCTCTTCGGCAAAGTTCCACAAGAGTCAAAGGGGAAACGGACACGCGCCCCCGCGGCTCTCGGCCGGGCTGGTTCGACGGTTGAGCCCCGGAGCCGTGTGCCATCAGGAGTGGTGCCAGATGACGTCGAGGACCCCAACAACCTCTTGAGAGCACCGCCCCCGACCGACGAGCAGAGCCGCAAGAGGCCGAGAGGGGACAACGGTCGAGGCCTGAAACCGAAGCGTAAAACCTCTCTTCATCCCGCCCAAAAGGGTTTGCTGATCGCCAGGAAAGACGGGACGGTGCCGATGCCGCTGACACGTACTTCACCTTGCTTCAGGCCCCGCGAATGCACACCGATCCGGATGGTGAACTGCCGCTTTCGGCGTGCTAGTGTGAACGAAACCCGAGTGTCCGAAGCAGAAGGGAGGCATGCGGGACTTGACATACCGGGTACTTTGTGACGTTTTGCCCATGGAAGCCGGCCAAAATCAAGAAGAAGCATCACCAGGTCAACATGGTCACCTGAGCAGGGGCTCTCCTCGCAACAATAGAACACAGAGATCGTTTGGTGAATTGGCATATACCGAGGCCAGTCCGTAGGCCAGTCCGTAGGCCGTGTCCGCAGAGGAATTCAATTAGTATCCACGGCTTGTCGGTGCGAAACCGCTGTCCGGCCGCCGTTCGGATCATTTCCGAACAGCCTCTGCTCTGTCTCCTTGCCGGGACCAACTCCCAGCAAACCTAACAAGATATGTACACCAAACATGCGCACAAGAAAGAAATCTGACAGGATCCGCCTGCTCTCACGCTCAACTACCAGGGCTGTGGATAGAGTACTTCAGCAGCTCGTACATGTCGTGGTCAGCCCCCGCATAATTGTGGCTCGACATGGCCAGGGAGCCGTGTTGTTGCTGTTGCTGGTATGCCTGGCCCACACTGTTCGAGTCAGGTTCATGATTGGCGGGAGCGCTACCTCTAGATGCGTACCCTCCCGATGCATTGGCAGGTGTGAATGAGGTATTAGTGCCCGGGCCGAAACCATACCAGCTGTGTTGATCCTGCTGAGTTGAGTGCTGCTGCATCTGAGAGGGGTACGAGCCGTATGACTGTGATTGTTGCGGCTGTTGTGGTTGCTGTTGTTGTTGTTGTTGTTGTTTCTGCTGGTTGTTGTGTCTGGTCAACGACCTAGTTGGACTGGTTGTCGTTGAAGCCTGCATGCTAAACGACTGCACCGAAGAAGCCTGCTGTTGCGCGGTCGATGATGGCTGGGTATAGATGTTTGTAGTCGACGTGTTGGCGCCGACTATGTTGCCGTATGACTGCGTGTTGCGGAGTTGGGATTGGGTATCGTACAACTGCCCAGACCGCGAGTTGTTGCTTGGGATATATGACAAGCCCGTGTTCTGGGACGCCGCGTTGCCTTTATCGTGATGGTAAGGTGGGTATGCCGATGTGCTTGCAGATGTGTTCTGTGCCGCGTAAGGCTGGCGTGCGAGGCTTGTGCCCGCATTTGTTGTGTTGTTGCTCGCGTGAGAGTGCTTCGTATTAAACTTACTGTAGTTGGCCACATTACTCATAGAATGGACCTTGCTGTATGCGGTGGTTTCCATCGTCTCCTGAGTGGGCGGCTGGACAGTGCGATGAGAAGGAGTTGCCTGTGGGTCGTTGACGGGAGTACGCGTTGACGCTCGATGACCAGCTCGACTCTGAGTCCGAGATGATTGCGCGGGAGCCTGGAATGGCGAGGCTTGCGCGGGCGTGACAGTCTGGGGTACCAGGGCCGCTTGAGCCATCTGCTGCGTGGGAGAGGTCTGATGTTCTTGACGCTGCTGTTGCTGATGCATAGCAGCGTGGGCTGTGGTCTGTTGGCTGTTGTCATAAGAAGTCTGCTGCTGAACGGCAGTGGTTGGTACAGGTTCCTGAGCCGACTTCCTCGGCCGACGTTGCCACGTCGTCATGGTAGGCGACACCGTGTTTGTCGGTTTGGGAGGTGACATGCTCTGCCAATTCTGTTCGTGGCCCGGGAGTGGGGCAGGGCTTCCGGCGATGGGGTGCTGAAGCTGCTCAGATAGTAAGTCTTTCCGTGATGTGGAAATATCCGTTGTCCAGGAGCCCTTGACCGCAGATTGGGCATAGTCGTAACTGCTGGCTGCAGCTTGCTGTTGGTAACCGACGTTGTTGGTGCTTGTAGGCTCGACGTAGTTCGTCGTATTTGCAGCTGGAGGAGTGTAGGCCGCCATATCAGTGAGAGAAGTTTGCGCGTAACTCGTGGTCACTGCATGCTGCTCCGTACATCTCACGGCGGTTGGAGGTTCCGGATATGACGAGACGCCATATGGTTTGTTCAAGCCATTGGAGGCGTCCTGAGTGTATGACAGCTCGCCGGGGCCAGATTCGAAGTAGTCCTGACCAGGATCAACGGCGGCAGGGGTGATCATGTTGGCAACCGGCATGCTGGACGTGTAGTCGATGGTATTGATGTCGTCAGCTCCCGACTGTTCAGCTTCCACCTCGGGCTCCGCGGCGGACTGAGGCTCTCGCTCGAGTTCTGCTTCGGCCCCGTCATCGCCATCCTCCACCTGAGCCGGCGACTTGTCCTCCTTCTTCTTGGGCGCCTGTTTCCGGACGAGGGGGTACTGACACTCTGTATGCTGCGCTTCGCAGTGAGAGCAAGTAGGCTTGGCCCGGTTGCACTATGTTGAGTCCGTTACACACACTCTGTAGCCTTCTTTTAGAGTTGAATAGACATACCTTGGCCTTGGCTTTTCTGCAAGCAATGCAGGAACCTCTCGATACTTGCCTCAGCGGTGTACCCGCAGGGGCCGGGGTCAACTCTTCCTCTTCCACATCACCAACCGCCACCGTGGACCTCCGAGACCGCTGCTTTTTGCCTGAAGCGGGGGATTCCAAAGTCGCCCCTGGTTCACCTGGTTCTGCCTGAACGGTTACCTGTAGCGGTACGGGCGACGCGCTCGTCGATGATGCCGTGGCGGCATCGCTGGGATGCACAATTCGAAGTCTCTCGGCGCCGTACTTGGCCAACATGGAGAGAGACTCCTTCTGGAGATCTGGAGATTGGTTGGCGAAGATGCTGAACTGTTCCGGAGAGAGGCTTTCTGAATCCACGCCACTGTCAGTTAAGAGTCTAATGGCAACTTCGCGACGTCGAGCTGCTTCAGCCGAAGGGACGTTCAGGACTGTCTGTGAATGGACGCCGCTTTGCACGACAGCATCCGCCTTGGTCGGGACAGTAGTTGTCGTCGGGCCGTTGCTGACAGCCCCGTCCTCCGCGCCGTCACCACTCGCTGCGGCCTCCGACTCCTTCTTCCTCTTCTTTGGTTGGCTGGGTGTTCCGTCCCCATTCGCCTCGCTCTTCCTCTTTCTCGGGGTCTTCGTCTTCTTCGGCTTGTCGCCAGCGGGGATGAGGGAAGCTGGCGGTGCTGCCGAAGGAAGCGGCCGGAAGTACTCGATCATCTCGCCGACGGTCTTGTGGAAGGGTGTATGCTCGTACTTGACAACAATCGACCGCGAGTTCGTCGAGAAGGCGATCGTAAGAGTACCGCGGCAGTCGAACGCCGGGCGGCCAGGGAGGTCGTCAGCAAGCGCTGCCATTGCCCGGCACTAGACTCTCTTACCTGAAATGACAGGCTCCAGCTCCTTCTTACTGTACTCTCCGATGAGAGCCTTGGAAGCCGCCTTCCCGTTCTGCCGGTTCCACATGGCGACAGAGTCCTTGCAGACGTAGGTGAAGGTCCAACCGTACTGGCCGCGCGAGACCTCTCGGACCACCCATGTACTCTCGTCTACCGTCGATAAAAGACCGACAATGTGTTTCGCCACAGCTCGCTGCTTCGCCGGGTTGTCGTGCGGCTGGCTGATGATGGTTTCGTAGACGCGCACAGTCTTCACGGGCTGGCTCTCGGCGACTTGGATTCCGACGCCGCCCAGGTCGGGATCAATGTTCTCCTGCGCATTGCCGTCGGCCTCTTGGACGGCGAACTCGACAGTCGACGGCACTTCGAGCGTGGCCGAAACATGTTCGCATCGCGTGGGTGTCTTCCTTGTCTCGAGGTCGCGGCGGAGCTGGGCGGGAAGGTCGTCGGGATGCGCAATGGACGGCTTCTTGCCGGGCGCGTCGATGTACGCGGGTGCCAGGCCCAGCAGGGCTTCGGCCATGGTGACGGCGATTCTTGCTTATGGGCGCGATGGATAAACGCGACGAGACTCAACAGTCGCGTTTTTCGCGGTTGGCGATCTCCGAGTGTTGGTGACGTAACGACAGGCGATTTGGTCGGAGCTGCTCTCTGGCGCTGGGGGTTGGGGGGC
>JAIMZG010002279.1:0-28528 GCA_020466075.1 Colletotrichum coccodes
CACGGCATGGCATGGCATGGCAGGACAGGGCAGGGCAGGGCAAGGCGCCTGCTGAGGGAGGGGGCGCGTTCTGGACTGGATTTCTCGCGCTTCGCTGGCTGCCCCGAGACTGCAACGCTCGTCGCCATGCGTTTCTACGGAACGCAACTCCAGCAGCAGCGCCATGCACGCCATGCACGCCATGCCTCGCCCCCATGACCCCATGCTCATGCCCAGTCCTCCGTTCCCTATCGTGCCTATCTCCCGTATCTTTCTCCCCCATGCGTCCATCCCCCCTCCTCCCGTGCCCATCCACGCCCATGCGTACAACGACAGGTCCCACAGTATGCGACCCGATATAGAGAGGCCGTCGCGACGAGGAGTCCTGCGGCCGGGCGGGTGAAGGGGGGCGTGAGGGACGCGAAGGACGCGGAATGGACGAGGGTGGGCTCGGGAAGCGGCGATCAACGACCAGGCACCTCAGTGGCATAATCTCAGTAGGGGCAAGGGACGAGGCGCTGGCATGCTTGGTAATACGCATCGTCGAGGCCCAGAGTGGTTCTCGCGACAGAGAGAGACAGAGAGACGGAGGGACGGAGGGACAAGGCTGACAGGCAGCGGCAGCAGGGCGCGGGTCCGCCGCCGCTGCGACGGGGTCCGCATGGATGGGCCGATGTGCCAACACGGTGGTGCATGGGAACCAACTGTTGGACATTTGGTGATGTTGGATTTGTTTGAAGGATTGACCGGGAGGGCGCGCGCGACGGTCGGTGGGGAAGAAGGGGGAGGGGGGGACTCTGTATGTATGCCCGGGTGCTTCCATCGGAACACCACCCCCCGTTCTTCACAGCAGATCACTGGACGGCCGGGCCAAACGAACCATGCAAAAGCGACCGACGAGGGCCCCCCCTTCCGAGGAGAGCACGGCGGATCTGCGGATCCCAGATTGTCGTGAAATTCGACAAGAGACACAGACGCGCGCCCGCATACAGGTTTGACAGGTCCATGTGGGTTGTGAAGCGGGCGGGTGGGCGAGCATGCGAAGATGGGAGCATGACGGAGGTTGGTCCTGCGTTCTAGGCTCCATGCGGCCCCGCTTCGCTGGAGCGGGCCCGTCATCATCTACGTGTCATGGTGCAGCACCGCAGCGCCTGGAGGGTACGGGAAAAGGCGCGTTTCGTGTGTATGTATGCGTGTAGGTACGTCTGCATTCCAAGTAACCAAGATGAAAGAGGTGGACGATACGGGGCCGGGGGACGGGACGCACGTCGACGCTCGGCTGGGCGGCTGGGCGCCGCGGGTTGGGTCGCACAGCATCACGAGAGATGGAGGCTCGGTCTAGGAGACGACACGCCGGACCCTGGATTGGGCGGCCGGGCGGTATCACATGCTGTATGTAGGTGGTTGCGTCGGATCTGCCAGCGTTCAACACCACCACGAAACACGGGCATAATAGATGAAGGGGAGGGAGCCGCATATGCGGGATGCAAGCGGTCATATTTGCATATATGTCGGGGCAGTTATAGAAACTCACGATTGGGGGGGGGAGGCATCGGTTGGCTCGTGGCCGGGGGCCGTTCAGACGAGACGAGGGGACCGGCTCCTCCTCCTCCTCGTGTTGTTTGTTGTTGTTCCTTTTCTCTTCAATTTGCAGCCGCTTGCTGTCTCTGCCTTTGATCAAAGGTGGCCAATTTCTCGTCACGACATCGTCAGGTCGCCATCCGTTATCTCTGCCCAAGCCAGCCCCTCACCTGCACAGCGGCCGATCAGGCTTCTCCCTCGTATATATCGACGTCGGGGAGAGTGTGAAACCGTCGCACAGGCTGGGTCCGTCAGCCGTACACCGGCTGCAAAACGAACGAACCGACGCGGAGTTCGACGGTGCCTGGAAGGGCCGCGATGCATCTCTGTCACGACCGGAGATGGTGGTCCGTATAGCGTGAGTGGGAAAGGGGTTTACGGGGTACCGTGTAACCAGACGATTGTGTCACCAAACGGGCGTCTATATGCCCGCTCGGGATCGACTCGGTCAGGTGACGTTGCGCGGCGGCAGTTCTGACGACCGATCGACCGATTCTCAACTTTCCGCGGCGAAGGCGACATCGGGTGGGATCCGAAAGCTGGCGCAGAACATGCGTTTCTTGGGAGCTACGTCCCGTACGTTGTAGATGTCAACCTCTCCCTGCTTGTCCGCGTCTCCAAGCTTGAACCTGACCCCGATCTCGGCGTAGATGCGCTCGAGTATGTCGTTCAGGGGCACCTCGTCGTCGCTCTTGAGGGCAAAGCAGTGGACGTGGACCATGGGGAGCTTGGTCGACGTGTGCGGCTCGAAGAGCTCCTCACGCCCATGGTAGATGCCCCTGTAGTGTTTGACGAAAGTGTAAGCGGAAGCTGGCAGGTTCATGACGAAGTGCGAGATCGTCGGCGGTATCGGAATGCGCTTCGGCTCAGGGGGCGGGTTCTGAGGCTTGCTTCTGGACTGCTTGGGCTTGATCACGGCACCCTCCCCGCGGGTCGAAGCGTCGTAGACTTGGTGGACGGCCTCTTGGATGAACTTGCGGCCGTCCATGTTGTATGGGCGGACGTATTGCGAGACCTGAGATGTTAGGATCGGGGAGGCTCTCGGCTTGTTGGGAGGCTCACCTTGTTCTTCTCGACTGCCGCGTTGAGATATTTGTAACTTTCCGGGTTCATGTCGTTGGCGAAGACGAAAACCCCTTTCCTTCCGGCAGGGACTGCAAACGGTCCAATGCCCGCCATGACGTCGGCGACGACTTCGCCAGCCTTGAACTTGCTGATGAGCCTGGTATGCTCCGGCTCCAGCTTGCTGTTCCAGTACACCTTGGAGTAGTCGAATTGGAAGACGCAGTCGTTCTCCTTGACCTCGACATTTAGGTCGTCAGGTCCGCAGAGAACCTCGTACGCGAACGTTCTGAACACGGACTCGTTGCCGACATCGTCAATCTTGTTAATGACGGTGCGGATTTTGGGGTTCTTGTCAAGGATGACCTCGGCGATGATCTTTTTGTACGGGAGGTACTGGTCCTTGAGGTTTAGGTGCGCTGTGGCGGTCAGTGACTGGAGGTTCAAACATGGCCGTATTGTGACCTACCAACATGCCCAGCTGTGTTGAAGCCGACTGGAATCTCTACGTGAAGTTCTTCCGGCAATATGGATGTCATCACATCAACTTGGCCGGCGGTTAGCACCCCCCCATCTCCGATGTCAGAGACGGTCCAGACGTACGATAGCTCCAGTAGTCATAGTCGAGCTCCAGCTCGTAAGGAACGACGTCCAGCTCGCCGGTCTTGACGCCCTCTTGGAAGACAGGTCCCCATGTCGTAGGTGCTGGATATGGTGTTAGTCATGGGGCCCACGAGAAACAATCCCACACCAGGGGAACAACACACCGTCAGCTTCACGCCGGCGTAGCAGGAGACATTTCAGCCCAGGGGCCACAGGGTCATTCCTGCAAGAATCCAGGCGGTCGAGTCTCAGGAGCTCCTTTGACTTTTCCAGCTCCTTGCGGTACTTGGAGATGTTGCGGGGGTCCTTGACCGTTGCGGCAGCGAGCTCCAACTTCTTGGAGAAGAGCGAGCGGTCCAGAATGGTGGCCGCGCGGGCAAGAGGCGCGCGGAAGCTAATCATATCGGAATCTTGGTTCTGTTCGAATCGTTAGCACAGGGTTCAGAGAGACTGTACAACGTCGTGCAGGGGTCTCGACTTACCGCCATGTTGATGAGTCGATGGTCGGGCACAGTCGTGGAGGGGCAAGGCTGAGGAAAAACTCCATTTAGCGCGGGGCAGGGATCCCGAAGTGGCGCTCGGACAAGGCTGCGCCACAGCGGTCGTTGAAAGGTGGGGGTTGACCGCCACAGAGTGATGTCACTGAAGCCTCACGATGTAAGCGTCATTGATGATTGGTCAATGAGCATCTTTGAAGGGATGAGCGATCCGCACATCCATCTTGACCCGAACTTTATCGTTAAAGTGGAAGCCCTTTCTATCTGATCCTCCTTCACTCGTGAGCCTTGAAGAAAGTGACCTAAAGGTGCGGGTACTTCTGATTTGTTTGGGTTAGCCTTCCCACGTGGCGGGTACTCGACGGCCCCCGGTTTCACTCAAGCTTGCCCATCACTTACAAGACGCCCCCCAGCTGTTCGAATCTTCACGTCCACCATGTCAAAGAAACGAACTCTGGACGCGTTCTTTGCCCCAACTCCGAAAAAGTCGCGCAAGGAAGACGAGTCGGCCGAGACTGTATGCACCCGCCTCACCGTTGAGCTTGCAACCGATCACTAACATGAGTTTACTTTTACCAGATCGGGAAATCCACTCATGCCAACTATCCCATCGCGATCTCGGAGCTACCATCTAGTATCAGCAAAGAGCTCTCATCGCTTCCAGCACGTCCGGGCAGAGAGATCAACGATCAGCCGGATCTTGATCTAGTCTACTTCGAGCCCTACGTCCCATCATACCTGGCCAAGGAGCTCTTTGAGTTTCTACGTGTCGAGCTGCCGTTCTATCGGGTCGAGTACGACATCAATAGAGGCGGCATTCAAACCCACATTCGGACGCCGAGGTAAATGGCACTCATACCCATATTCATCCTCAGCACTTACACCAAGACAGATACACAACAGTTTTTGGCCTTGACGAGACAGCCCGGTTTGACGAGGATGGTTCGGTTGTGGATGCCAAGTCGGCCTTTAAGGTAGTCGACAAGCGGTACGAGAGATATCCGCCTCGACCACTTCCCAAGTGTCTCGATGAACTCCGGCGCTCAGCCGAGGCTGCAACCGACTGCAAGTTCAATTTCTGCCTCGTCAATTACTACGCCTCAGGCACAGACAGCATTTCCTTTCACAGCGACGATGAAAGGTTCCTGGGGCCGGACCCAGTCATCGCCTCTTTTTCGCTGGGCGCGAGGAGAGATTTCCTGATGAAGCACAAGCCCATGCCCCCTGATGGCCAGAAACCAGACCGGCCACAACCCAAGCAGCTCAAGCTGCCCCTGGCCAGCGGCGACATGATACTCATGCGCGGGCGCACTCAATCCAACTGGCTGCATTCGATACCCAAGCGGACCGGAAAGAACGCGGAGGACGGCGGGAGAATCAACATAACGTTCAGGAGAGCCATGGTGAAGGATGGGACTGAAAATTACTACAACTACAACGTTGGGACCGGACCCGTCTATCGGTGGGATAAAACAATGCGGGAAATGCGGGTATCATCCGCCAGAGACCAGCTCAAGGAAAAGGCCATGAAACTCTCATAGGGTATACGCAACCTGAAAACCTCTTTATTTGCCTTTGCGGAACTGCGCGCCGGCGAAGTTGTTGAGCGCTCTCAAAAAGACCTGATACCCGACGCCTTGGTTGTCTGGCAGGCAAAAGATCTCGGTCAGACGAATAGGCCAGGGCGGGTAGCCGTCGAGGTCGACATAGGGACCAAAGGAAATGAGTAAGTCGGGCTCCGGCATGATGCCCTCGGACAGTTCCGCGTCGATCAGATCGATGCTGATGTCGCGGGGGTGAAGTTTGCCCTTCTGGGACATTTCGGTCAGGGTCCGGGTGAGGTCGACCATGGAGTCCCGGCCGTCTTCGGCGGAGATGAAGAGGACCTTGAGGTGGCGCGGATCATCCCGCACGAAGTCGCCGTGCGCCGGGGATTCTAGGACGTCGTCGGCATGGGGCATGGCCACAGTGAGGGCCGGCTGATGTCTACCAAAGTAGGACCGGGACTTTTGGATGATGGATTGTTGGAGATGAGGGAGGTAGTGCTTGAGAAGACCTGGGCGAATGTTAGGTACCTTACCGATTGTCTGCCGCGAAAGGGAAGTTTACCTGTGCGCTCGTACACCGTCAAGACGGGAATCTTGGCGCAGACGCACCAGACGGCAATTTCGGCCGCCTCGGCGACCAGTCTTTCCAGCTCGGCTCCATGTCTGCCGCCCTCTTCGCGCTTCAATATGACACTGAGGTGCTTCGGCTTCTTCTTGAGGCCCACAACGTCTCGCTCGATGTATTCCGGTGTCCGGTGGTGGTAGAACAAGATGGAGGATATGTGGTAGCAGACCAGGTGCCATGCCTGTCGTATCCTAATGTACAAGGAGAAAAAAGCGTGCATGACGGCGTAAATGGCGAGATGAACCTTCGAACGGAGGGCGCGTCGCAGACCGAACCTGCCCTTGGGGGGGATATCATCGTCGTGCCATTGGCGTTGCGCGTCGTCTGGCGGACCATCTGGGAGGTAGTCCTGGAGGGGCAGAGCCGTCAGCTGATGGCCCAAGACACAGACGGGAATCTGGAAAAGGCCAGCGTACCTCGAGCAGTTTTCTCTTCTCTTCTTCCTTGAGGTTCACCACGTCGTCGGTCCTTAAGACCTTACGATCCCTCATATTGGGCATTGTGAAGGAGGCTGGTGTTTCGCAGCGCGATCAGTCGAGAAGCGCGGTGTATGCGTGTGAGGCTGCAGGTGGGATGCTGGAAATCTGTTGAGCAAAGGGAAAAAAGTCGATGCGAGAGCTGGCGCAGGACTAGCTATGCGTTGGATGGGATATATGAAGGAAGTTTACGTCGTACGCGGCGTGTGTTCGCAGTTTGCCGTTCGTTCTTGGCAGGATGACGACGTCTTGAGCGAGGCAACTTGTCGAAATCGGTCTTGTCGCCCACAGTCAGTTCGGCAGCTGCCATGGAGTTCCATGAGTGCGACGCGGTAATACGACATTGGATGGGCTGGTGGATTCCTAGTGGATGCTGCGCCGCTACGTCCAGCAAAGCTGCCTGTGGCTGAGGGCTCAGCTGAGCTGTTCTTTCCCCAATCTTTCAATTCGGTGGGGCAGCGACGCTACGTTCCTTGTCCACTTTGGGCAAAGTCCAGGCACTTCAGCCACCCGTTGGCAGCGGCCGGCACGTCTTCCGGAAGCTCCATGGATAAAAGTTGAGCACACTTTCGGGCGCCCGAGCTCACTTCATTTGACACCTGGCAGCACCTTCCGACCACGGGGAGCCGTGACTCCGGTGTCTCCGGCCGGCGTTCCCGACAGAGGTGAGAGAGCAGACCAAGTCTCTTGAGACTAGGGTTGGCATACAAAGAGTTTATACTCGCTTCAGGCTGGATCTATTAATGTAGCTGCACGTTTCCTGTGTAGATCGGTCTCCTCCTTCCTTCCAAACAATATATCAGCCTATAAGCAAACCTAATCTTACCCGTTTAGAATTGTTGCGAGTGTTACCGACTATATATGTGTTGTGTGTTGACGTTGGAACCGCCAGCAAAGGTGAGTTCCCTCTTTTGGTCGTTCGGCGGATATGTCTTTACGTGGACTCTAATAAAAGTACATAATAATGAGAGGAGAAGGTCTGCAGCTATGGTGTCAGCTGCATGCGCAAAAGGGTTTCTTGTACCACTACCTACAGTACCACTTCGATCGGACTCAGTCGGGAAGTGCCTCTTTGGTTCCTCGGCTTCAGCAACCGGCATTGGAAGGTAAACGGGTTGACCACTGGCTATCAAGAATCTCTTTTCCGAGACAGGGCCGCACCCTCCAGTTGAGGACAATGGGCCTGAGGATCGATACGTGGTGTGGAAGGTAAAGATGACGGTCATCGCTCGAAATGAGGTTGCTCGTATCCATCTCAGACAGGCCGCAGTATGCATCGAACTCGTTGTGAAGAAGATTTGACATCAAGAGGTTGTGTCCTTCCGCTGTTGCAGCTATTCCTCCCCCATGCGTGTCCATTCCAGCGCCCAAGATGGCCCTTCTATGGCTACCCACTCGGTGGGCGTCCCATCAGGTGCAACAGCTCTTGTCCATATCGAATGCGATCTGTCGTTACGCGGCTGCACAATGTTTCGTGGTTCGTCTCATGAGCACTCGACTTCACGATCTCCTGAGCGTGTGCAACCCATGGAATCAAGGCATGCACTCTATCGCGTGGGTCTGTGGCTCGACGCTGGGTATACCGCCAGAAGAGGTCGAGAGCCGGTTTTCTGCACGTAATGCCTCGCGCTTCGGTCTCGTTGCTCAAGGACAAGAAGGGAGCAGCCACGGCAATGAAGTTTTCATCCCACTTGACCGCGCTTAGATGGCCATTCCATTGCTTCAAACCTCCCTCCAGAGTTCTACTAATGCTTGCGAGCGCAGGCTCCATAGAATTGGACCGGAGACGGGACCGGAATGGGCCCAGGCACCAGTTTGAGGGGCCGGTGCAGATGTGTACTATTAGAAATTTCACTGCTAGAACCCAGCTTTAGCATCCTCCCATGATGACATCCCAATCTTTGTCAAGTGTCCAGATGTCACGAGCCACGACACCCATCATATCCACCACATCCACCACATCCGTCATGATCACATCCCCATCTGCATCGATCTCCCAATTTACGAGTGATATTCGCTTTTTCATTCGTGTATCATGCACAGGTCTGCTTTGGTCCTCTTTGCGGGTGGAATCTGAGGTTCTGCCAGGCCTTTTCAGGATCTAGCCATTAAGGCGAGATAAGGTTGTTTCTCCGCTAACGGATTAGCATGCTCCAGTCTCCTTGCTTAAAGAACTTATAGAGTATTCAAGTAGACTTAGATTATGCTTCATTGTGAATAACAGGGCGGTCAGGGTGTTATTTGAAGGTGTTGTGTTACCTTGATATGTTATGTAACATCGTGGATTAAGCTCTTCGAATCACCAGTCACTGCATTACTCCTGTCATTTACTGGCATGACTTAGACGTTCCTAAGACCATCCTTGTCCACACAGCGGATTACAGGCAACTGCGCCCTGGCTTGTTAAACCCCATGTTTGAGCGAGAAACAGGACAAAAAAGCGGCATTTCAAGCTGGCCGAACGATTTTTGTCGTAAAGTACCTCTGTAGTTGGGACTTTCTCTTCTTAGAACTCTTGCAGGCTTATCTGACCTCTACTTTTGAAACAAATTCGCTTGCGCGCTGCTGTACCTAACAGGCTCAGAAGCTTGGGAGTGTTGTGCCAATCTTATGCTTGCCCGCCAATTCCAGAATGACCTTGCCCAAGGAAAGGTCCATGATGCCGATTCCAACACTCTTGTAAACGATCAGGCCGTTCTCAAGCCACTCGAGCAGAAACTTCGTCTCTGCCTCACCAGCCTTACGCAAATTATCGGCAAACTCTCCAACTTCTGTGATTTTCTCAGCAGGTATCTTGGCGTCCACCAACTCCCCAGCCTCCAAGAAGCAGGCCTCACGACTGTCTACGAAGATGACTCCGTCTCTCTTGCCCCCGTGAGCTGAAGTGAATGCTCCAAGAGGGGTGTCTATGACGGCGCGGAGGAATTCGGGGTCAATCTCCTTCATATTGAGCTTATATGACCCGATGGCAGAGATATACCGGCTCTTGACGGAAGCGCGCTCCGAAGTCAACCATTCGGCAGGGAACAGGCGCTGCGTGGATGGTGTCGTGCAGAAAATGATATCGCTCTCCTCGACGACCGTTCGGAGGAGATCATTGCCCAGAGCACTGTCAGGGGTCGCCTCGATGACGGTGAATGAGACCATGTCAGTGGTTCCCACTCCGCTGGCTTCCCCCATAGTCTTAAGCCGCTCCATGAGCTTGATGGCGCGTTCTTGTGAGCGATTGACAATGGTGACGTTTTTAATGTCGTTACCGCGAAGGACGAGGGCAAGCCGGAGATGCCATAGAGCCTGCTTTCCGGCCCCAAACACAACAATGTTCTGCGTCCGCTTTCGGTACCGGTATAATAGCATGGAGCCGAGAGAAGTGCGGAAGGCCGTGAGTTCCTCGGCGTTGATGATGCCAACGGCCTTGCCAGTTCCGTCGCAGACAGTGAGAACGCAGCGCAGATCGGTCGATCCAGAAGACGGAGGCGGGAGGCCGACAATCTTCACGGACATGCCGTCTTCCATGGTTGCTGGCATGAAGAGGCCCGTCTGGCCGTTGGGCCGGACTACAGCGGCGCGATGGGGCTGGTATTGTGCTTCTTGACCGACAGAGTAAGACAGAAAGGCGTCAGTGAGGACGTCGGACATGAGCGCTACTTCTTCGGGGCCAAAGCCCTGGAAGAGCTGTTTCACATTCTCGTCTGACAACACCGTGAAGGCCATGACGAGAAGAGACCTATAGTACGTTGAAAGAGGACAGGTTCGACGATTGGATGCCCCTTCCGAAAGAGTTTTGGCTGATTGAGCGAGAGTGTTCAGCAAAGGTGACGACAGGAAGATCAACGTAGTTGAAGTCGTACGAGTTACGGTGCGTGCGGAAGTAAGCCGGTACCCCTCCGAGAGGTTCGTACTGTGGGGATCCCGACCGGGCCCCTGTTCCCGAGGCCCGATCTCGGATGCCTCGCCTCGGGAGTGGCCTCTCCTCGGGATGACCTGCCGGTCTGACTGGGCAGAGCCGTGGATGCCCTCCAATGGTACCGGCAATCCAGATACGGGAACTATTTACCGGCAGTACAAATCCAACTTTCTTGTTGTTGGCTGTCATTTGTCTTGCGGTTTCCTTATCCTGCCTCTTGTTGAATCAACTGTAAGTCTCGGGCATCACCGCCACTGTCATCCAAGCTGAACAAGCCACAGCAACACCAACGTAAGCCAGTGAGATGCAGAAGTTACACGGCATATCAACGATAACCCAAAGCCCGGTTCGACCCCTCGCGGGAAAAGTGGACCGTCAATTGCTCAGCTTAGTCGGGCGTCGCGCAGAGAAACGAGATGTTGCGAGAACTACAATGTCGTCATATTTGAGCCATCTACTTTAGTATTGATCCAAACGGATCGCTTGCATTGTCAACTGCCTTGATGGATGTTATCGGTGCCGCCTCTGCGCCGAAGCCAATGCACGGCCGAGGATCACCGCCCTGGACTATCTTCGTTATCTTGCTTCTTTCCGTCAACTTCCGTGGGGGTGTCATTCAACGGACTACGGATACGCGGAAAAGTAGGCTCCCTTCTTTGATACTTTGTTGGCTGAATCACAGCCAGTGATACTTTATCTGCGACCCAGGAGGTTACACCGAGCTACTGGCTGGAGACCGACCACTTAGCTAGGCGCCGCGCATTCCTGACACTGGGAAAAGCCTCTTGGGGAGTATAGAATGGTAACCATGTTGGAAAAGACCTACTTCTTGTTCGTTGTCGCATCTCAACTATCACCTCGTCGTCATTTCGCAGTGTATTGCTGGAAGATGCTGGTCCGGATTGAGCGAGATTCCCGACAGCGAGCGGCAGGATGTCAATCGCACGTCGCAAAAAGATAATCAAGTTTGCCGAGCTCAGGCAAGACACCACCCCCTGACGGTCTGGCCAAGGGAATGACACCTGGTGATTAGAGCTGAGCGGAATGCCCAGCCTATGGCCGCCGAATCGATTAGCAACTCTTCCACACCATCCAAAACCAGAAAGAGACAACGCCCGGCCATCAAGCATCTCAAGGAAAACCATGCTAAAATGGCTCGCCTCGACCTTGTTTCCGCCTATCAAACGGCAAATTATAAAGCTTCGCTGATCTCTTGATATAATGTCAGCATGTCAGGTTTATCAGATTGTCATCCCCGTCCGAAAGAGTCGGCCTACCATGGCAATATCGAGACGTCAACCGGGGCCGCTGACCGGCGGCACAGCAAATGACGGCGGAATTTGAAGGGCTCTCAGCTCAGAAACCTCGGGGGGATCGCTAGGTCTTCGGCAGGATTCTGGCCCCTAACTCTCAACATCTCCGCATACTGAACCCCGCCGTTGCGGACTTGGGGTGGACCAATCTGCGGAGATGGACAGCAGGGGTTCGGCTTCTCGGGGCCCGGGGACGTACCATATGCCCGCACATCTGCCCGTCCGTCCTTTTACTGGCCTTGGCGGAGACGTCCTGCATCTTGGAAACGCTGCGGTGCAACGTCTAACGTCGAGCACGGTACATCGTGCGGCCCACTGCGTGTCAAACCCAGGCAGTGCTTCCCACCTCTTCTGCTTGCCTCCGACTGTGACAGGCTCAGATGCTCAGTGTCGAACACGGGCCCCAGATTTTCTCAATGTCATTAAGTTTACCCACCTCGGTGCCGAACTGCCATATCTGTTAAAGCCACACGGGAACGATCATGTCATGAAGCCTTAGGGGATCGGCTGCACGATGCGGAAGGATCAAGCATACCCGTGCCCCACCCGCCCCTCCCTGTCAGACACGACCATCGACAGATTTCCAACGGGAGTAAGTCTTGTTAGTTTTCAAGGTGACGACAAGCGGGTTGGCCAGTAGGGTTCCTCCTAGATGATAGGCTCGTCGATCAACCGCCGGGCGATGACCATGACACGCGGCGGGCCGTACTCGTTAGCTGCTTATAGTAGCAGTGTCAGATTTTTAGTATTGGTCTTCGTGGAGCCTAGTGCGCGGAGTACGACCATGCCGGGCTTTATGCAAGACGGTGTTCTAACGGCTCCGGGTGCGCGAAAAAAATAGGGAGCTGTCCGCAACACCTTGCTCGACTTGCCTGCCGGGGCCATGCTCCCGCCAATGGCTGGTGAGGCGATGGCAAACAGAGTGACGTTGTGATATCTAGGGTTGTTAATGCTACACCAGAAAACTACTGAAGCTTGGAGGTGAGGTCGATGATGTCGAAGGCCCAGCGGCATATAAAGATACTCCCATAGCCTTTCGAGTTGTCAATGACATATTCCGTCTCTAGACTCTGTCATACAATCCCTCAAACAACTCAAGAAACCTTCCCAGAGATTCCCTGATCGACTATTCTGATTCCATGTCTGATTATATCCTCTAATTCCCAAAACGAAGTCGGCATACTCACAACACCCACCATACCATGATGATGGAGATTCAGGTCGGGGGCTCAAGGCTCTCGCCCTTCATCCTGTGGCCTTTGGCGACAGTTTCGCTCGTAAGCTTTCTCCCTACACTCTCTTTGGCATCGCAAGACTTCCCTACTTAGCAAGCCCGCCGTTTCAACCAAAATTAACACCGACCACCCCTAGGTCTTCGGCGGCCTCCTCCTTACAGTCCTCTACAATCTAACCCTCCACCCCCTCCGCAAATACCCAGGCCCCAAGCTCTGGGCAGCAACCCGCATCCCCTACGCCCTCATGGTCATCCGCGGCAGCCCTCACAAGACAATCCGAGCCCTCCACCAGAAGTACGACGCCGAAATCATTCGCATCTCCCCCAATGAGCTCTCCTTCCAGCACCCTGACGCCTGGAAAGAAATCATGGGCCACCGCAAGGGCAACTCCGAGGAGAACCAAAAGGACCCAAGCACCATCGACGAACGCGGCGTCGACATCATCTCGGCCAACCGCCAGGACCACTCGCGCTACCGCCGCATCCTCTCCCACGGCTTCTCCGCCAAGAGCATGCAGGACCAGCAGCCCATTATTAAAGGCTACATCGACCTCTTCATCGACCGCCTCCACGGCATCGCGAGCAAGGGCCCGGTCGACATCGTTTCGTGGTACAACTACACCACCTTTGACATTATCGGCGACCTTGCGTTTGGTGAGTCGTTCGGGTGCCTCGATAAGTCGGACTATCACCCCTGGGTCAAGGTCATCTTCGAGAACATTAAGATGATTTGTATGTTCAACCTCGCCAAGAGCTTCAAGGCCCTCGAGCCGCTTCTCAAGAGCTTCGTGCCTAAGGATCTTGTCGAGAAGGGCATGTCGCATAAGGCGCTCGTCCGCGAAAAGGTTGATCGTAGGATGTCACTCGGCACGCCGCGGCCTGACTTTGCGGAGACCATGCTGAAGAAGGGAAGCGAGGTAAGAAGCTCTATCCCTTGTAGCATTTGCTTCTCCTCGGGATATCAGTCGCTGACTCACTCGCTTTCGCAGCCCCTGAGCCAGGAAGAAATGTACGAGAATGCGGGCGTTCTCATCATCGCCGGCTCCGAAACGACGGCCACGGCGCTCTCCGGTGCCACCTACCTCCTGACGACCAACCCGGATAAGCTGGCCAAACTGGTTCAAGAGGTCAGGAGCAGCTTCGCGAACGAAGACGAGATCGACATTTTGAGCACCGCCAAGCTCGAGTACCTTCACGCCGTCCTCGAAGAGAGTCTCAGAAGATACCCGCCTGTGCCCACCGCCCTGCCGCGAAAGACACCCCCAGGAGGGCAAGAGATCCTCGGACAATGGATCCCCGGCAACGTGAGTCTCCGTCGCTTAATCCCTTCTGACTCATCTGACTCGTGGACCTCAGACAACACTATCCACGGCCCACTGGCCTCTCTACCACAACGAAAAGGTATTCTCCCGTCCCTTCGAGTTCCACCCGGAGCGCTGGCTCGGCGACCCGGCCTTCAAGGACGACCGCCTCGACGCCCTCAAGCCGTTCCACGTCGGGCCCCGCAACTGCCTGGGCATGAATCTCGCATACGCCGAGATGCGCATGATGCTGGCCAGGGTCGTCTGGAACTTCGATATGCAGCTGGCATCGGAGAGCCAGAACTGGATCGATCACGAGTGCTACATTCTCTGGAACAAGCCGGCGCTCATGGTGCATCTCACGCCGAGAAAGTCGGGCTAAGTACTACCAAAGAACTGTAGGGGACTGTGAGGAACAAATGGGGGGGTGGTGTTTGATATTTCAGGATTTCGCTTCTCTACTCTGTCAAGTTAGAAGCATGTGCCCTCCAAGTAGCGGGTGCTATTACTCGTTTACTCAAAGAGAAGGCCGAAACTTTCTACCGTAGTATAGGCCGGCTTTTATGTTGCATTCAGCATTGCGATCCTTTCCGTCAGCTTTGAGTGGGCGTTACTGCAAGAGATTGTACGAGTGCCCTGAGATACTCTTCATAAAAAGCGCCCTCTCATTATTCATCAAGTGAATAACACATGCTCTCCTACTCCAATCGGTATTACTATGCCCTTGCTTTACTGACGTCTATCCACGGGCGACGGTGGTTTACCGATGTTGATTTCAGGTTAGTCATGCCGATATGAGTGGCCCCCTATATACAAAACAGCTTGAACGCCACATTGAAACACCTCAAGCGAAGCTCCCAAAGAGAAGCCAACTACAAGGAATTTCACACCTAGCGAGGCTCCTGGACTTCCAATAGCCAATACTTCGTCTGGCCCGCGGTGCCTGTTCAACCCCACAACATCACCTTTATGAACGTCCTTCGTGCACTGAAGACGCCATGTTTGACTGGTGGTGCTGACCTGGAGGCGCTCAGGTGGTTACCCTGGCCCGTTGGGTAACGAAAATACAGAACTTCGCCCCAAACGAGCTCACCGTCGACCATCATCACTTTTCCAACGCCGAGGGTTAGCAGCGAACCCCAATCGTTCAAGCCACGAGCGACGACGAGCTGAAGGCACTGTTATGCCACCTTTTGCGTATTATGATGATCTGATAGCATCGGGATGGTAATGCGAACTTTTCGGGTTTGCGGCGCCCCTATTTCATCTAACCCCCTATCGTTTCGTGGAACACCGGCAGGCTCTGGCCCAGCGACCGGTGTGCTTAGTATGTTTACTGGCGCATTGCCCCGTCGACGAATAAGCCAAGCTGTGACGTGGCTGGGTCCTGACTATCAAAGCCATGAACATTGACGGCCATGTTGGTCTCATTGTGTGTTGTCTTCCACCTCTATACCCGCCCCATTCGGCTCTACCACCTGTTCTTAGTCTTCTGAGTCAAAGACTCCCAAGTCTATTGTTCTTCGCGAGTTCCCTCTCAAAGTCTCGAGACGTCCTTCTTCCGACCATGTAGTCAATGCTTCCTCCGCGGCGCCCGGTGGTACTGGTTAGCCCACCTGACATCTACCCCAATCTCGTCCGCAATCTTGTACACGAAATTCGGCTCCCGCAGAAACTGCCTCGCGACGAGCACCGCGTCGGCCTGCGTGACCTGGCCGTGCTCCTCGTCGATCTCCAACGTCGCCTCGCCGCCCTGCCCAGCCGCCTTCTGCCCGTTCGCCTCCCCATTGGTCTCGGCCTTCGCCTTCCGCGCCTGGACAATGCTCCGCGCCATCTCGCCGCTGCTGATCATGCCGACGGCGCCGATGAGCAGCTTCTTCCCCTCGGCCTCCAGCGCCTCGCGGATCCGGCCCGCGATGCTGACCTGGTAGTACGGCGAGATCTCAATCTTCGACGCGGGGTTGTTGCCGCCCGACGAGACGTCCAACAAATCAACACCGGCCTCGGGCAGGAGCTTGGCGAGCTTGATCGAATCCTCGACCGTCCAGGACGGGTCGCCGGCGTACTCCATCCACTCCGTCGCCGAGATGCGGAGGAAGAGCGGCGTGCCGGACGGGATGGTGTCGCGCACGGCCTTGAGGGTCTCGAAGAGGAAGCGCGTGCGGTTCTCGAAGTTGCCGCCGTACTGGTCCGTACGTTTCTGTCCTGGTTTTTAGCAACTGCTCCAACGAGACAATGCCGAGGACGACACAGAGCGAGACTTACGTTGCTCAGAGGCGAGAGGAACTCGGTAAAGAGGTATCCGTGAGCGGCGTGGATCTCAATCACGTCAATGCCCGCGTCAATCGCCCTCTTGGCCGAGTCGGCAAAGCTCTTCACTAGACCCCGTATCTCCTCGACGGTCAACTCGCGTGGCGTGGCCCAGCCCTCGGTGTACGGAATCGGACTCGGCGCAACGCAATCGTCAGGCCACCCGCCCTCGCTCTCCTGCGCGAGCGCCTTGCCATGCGTCTCCGTGATCCACGGCGCCAACAAGCTCGCCTTGCGACCTGCGTGCGCAAGCTGGATGCCCACGGCCTGGTTCTGCGAGTGGATGAAGTCAACCACGCGCTTCAGCGGCGCGACCTGGCTGTCCTTCCACAGACCCACGTCCTCGGGCGAGATTCGGCCACGCGGCTCGACGGCAGTGGCCTCGACGATGGTGAGCGCGGCGCCGTGCAGCGCGAACTGGCCCAGGTGCACGAGGTGGTAGTCCGTGGGGTGGCCGTCGTCGGCCGAGTATTGGCACATGGGGGAGACCCAGATGCGGTTGTTGAGTGTGACGTCGCGGATGCGGAGGGGTTGGAAGAGCGTCGGCGCGGAGGAGCCGTCGACCGGGGTGCCGGCGGGAGGCTCCTGGGCCGGGGTGTAGAACGGCACGCCTGTGGCGGCCTTGTTGGCGGTGCCGGTCATGGTTCCAGGGACCGGGGGCGAGACGTTTGGAGTGAGTCTGCGTGTTCGTTGCGCGCGGGGTTGTGTTGTCTTGTGTTGTCTCGTGGGTGGGTGATGTTTGGTGTCTGGTTTCGAGTTGATGACGGTGACGGAAAGACCTGGGGGTGACGAGGGGTTTTATGTGAAGGATTGACAGCGAAGAACCCCGGGATCTGTATTCCGCTTTCAAGGGACTGAGGGCTTTTATCCCGATTTGTCAAGTGCGTTGGGTGCTCACCCTGCTTTCGAACGACAATGAAGTCGTTGGCGTCGCCGAGTGTCGCTCCCTTTCTGATTCATGAGAAAAGCAGTTCGGCTTATCCGCTCGGTCTAAGAGCGCCGTCCATCGCACCTCCTAACCGGTGAAACTCAAATCCTTTCAATTTCGCCCTGAAGCAACTTTGCGGAAGCCGGTCTCCTCGAGGAAGCCACCCGGTCCTGCTGAGTAATTACACAATTGCGTGCGCCAGTCATCGGTTGGGCCAGCGGGCGGGCGGCATCTCAGTCCGGAGCGGGACCCCCGAGTGGCGTCATTCCGACTTGTTCCCTGTGCGCGCCGATTCGGCACCCGACCACCCCTCTTCGCCCATCCTTGACCGTAAGCCCCCAACTCCGTTTCGCGTCAGATTGGTTCACCGAGTTTCTCGTTGATGGAAGAGACCATGTTCATCCGCTGCGGGGGTTTCGTATTGACGACATGCCGCTGTCGATGTGGACATGCAGCCAACATACCTCTGCCACATCAACCGCGCATGTCCGTAGTCAGTGTTGACGTCCCCTGGCTACCTCGTTCAAGACTGGAAGCTACATTTCCGCAGAGCAAGTCAGAGAGAGAGAGGGGCGGGGGCCAACCGAATGAATTCACACAGGCGAAGAAGCGAAAATGATTGAACCTTGCAATTTCATGTATTCATGAACATACTACATTCATAAGACCTCCGGCCCGTTAAGGGGCTCTTTTAAGTCTATCCGTTCAGGACCCATTCCCTGAAAGCGGTATCTGTTGAATTCCTTACTTTTCCCTGAGTCCCAAACCCGCTTGCAAAACGCCGAGGAGATGTTGAAAAAAAACGCCTATGTTGAATGTGCCCGAAACCTTCCCCTGGTTTTCCGGTTTTCCCCGCGGGTATTGCCACGTCATGTCTGTTGAATAGACTATCGTTCCCACCCAACACCTAAATCACACTCATGTACACCGCACCATCCGCTTAAGCCTTGTTGGCGTACTTCTCGCGGAAGAACTTGGCGGCGTTGACCATGTTGGACAGCGCAGCCTTGGTCTCGGCCCACTGGCGGGTCTTGAGACCGCAGTCGGGGTTGATCCAGAGCTGCTCGGGGCGGAGACCGTTGTTAAGCATCTCCTCGATGCGGGTCTTGATCTCCTCCAAGGACGGAACACGAGGGGAGTGGATGTCGTAGACACCAGGGCCGATGTGGCGGGGGTAGGCCTTCTCCTCGAAGACACGGAGGAGCTTGGCGTCGGACTTGCTGTTCTCAATGGACAGGACATCGGCATCCAACGCGGCGATGGCGTGGAAGAAGTCCTGGAACTCGGAGTAGCAGAAGTGAGAGTGGATCTGAGTGGAGTCCTCGACACCGGCAGTCGACAGCTTGAAGGAGTCGACGGCCCACTTGAGGTAAGCCTCGCGCTCCTTGCCGGAGCGGAGAGGGAGACCCTCACGCAGAGCAGGCTCGTCGACCTGGATGCAGTAGATGCCAGCGGCCTCGAGGTCAACGACCTCGTCGCGGAGGGCCAGAGCAAGCTGCTGGGCCTGGACGGACTGGTGGACGTCGTCACGGGGGAAAGACCAGCGCAAGCAGGTGATGGGGCCCGTAAGCATACCCTTCATGGTGCGCTTGGAGTGAGCAGCGGCGTACTTGGACTCCTTGACGGTCATGGGCTCGTTGTTGCGGCGAGAGATGTCACCAACAACGATGGGGGGGCGGACGCAGCGAGAGCCGTAAGACTGAACCCAGGCGTGGGTGGTGAAGACGTAACCGTCCATGCGCTCACCGAAGTACTGGACCATGTCGTTACGCTCGGGCTCACCGTGGACGAGGACGTCCAGGTCGAGCTCGTTCTGGATGGCGATGACCTCGTCCATCTCCTTCTCGAGGAACTTCTCGTACTCCTGAGCAGTGATCTCGCCCTTGGTGAACTTATTGCGCTGGATACGGATCTCCTTGGTCTGGGGGAAGGAGCCGATGGTGGTGGTGGGGAAGAGGGGGAGGTTCAGGTGGGTCTTCTGAGCCTCGATACGCTTGGGGAACTCAGACTTGCGGTTGTGCATCTCAGGGGTGACCTCAGACTGGCGCTTCTTGACGTTGGGGTCGTTGGTGCGAGCAGAGGTGGCGCGGGACTGGATGTCCTTGGCGTTCTCCTCGAGCTGGGCCTTGACGGAGGCAGCGTCAGTGATGGCCTTGGCAATGATGGCAACCTCGACAGCCTTCTCGGAGGCGAAAGAGAACCAGCGGTAGACCTCCTCGGGCAGCTTCTTCTCGGAGGTGAGAGTGTGGGGGGTGTGGAGGAGGGAGCTCGAGGTGGCAACGATGACACGCTCCTCGCCGATCTTGGCAACGGCCTGCTTGACAGTGTCAATGGCGCGCTGGAAGTTGGTCTTCCAGATGTTACGGCCATCGACGACACCGGCAGAGAGGACCTGCTTGGGTCCGAGCTTCTCGAGGACAGGGCCGAGCTGCTCAGGGTTGCGCACAAGGTCGATGTGGAGACCGTAGACGTTGCTGATGGCGGGGAGGACATCGAAGTTGTGGACGATGTCACCGAAGTAGGTGGCCAAGACCAGGTTGGGGAGGCCGGCGCCAACGAGCTTCTCGTAGGCGGGCTTGAAGGCGTCCTTGGACTTCTGGGGGAGGTCGAAGACCAGGATGGGCTCGTCGATCTGGACGGTCTCGGCGCCGGCAGCCTTGAGCTGCTTCAGGAGCTCGACGTAGACGGGAACGAGCTTGTCGAGGAGGGAGATGGGGTCAACGGACTGGCCACGGTCGGGCTTACCGAGGTGAAGGAAGGAGACGGGGCCCAAAAGAACGGGGCGGGTGACGATGCCGGCCTCCTTGGCCTCGTTGAACTCACGGACGGGCTTAGGGTCCGAGGCGAGCTTGAAGGTCTGGCCATCCTGGAAGGTAGGCTTGACATAGTGGTAGTTGGAGTCAAACCACTTGACCATTTCCTATTGAGAGATCCATCAGTAAACGGTCCAAGCTTTTTTTTCTTCTTGCGTCTTTATTTTTTTATATCGCTCATTATTTTGAGCGGGGGCGGGGGCGGGGCTTACCAGAGAGGGGACGTCAATGCCGTCCTTCTGGTGGCCACGGCCCATGGCGAAGTACTCGTCAATGGCCTCGAGCTTGGTCTCGGCATAACGGGGAGGGACAGCCTGGTTATTTCGTTAGCTTGCGTTTTCAAATAGTAGAAGGGGAAAGCAGGAAACCGAGTCACATACGTTGAAGAGCTGGATGTGATCAAGGACCTGGTCGTAGTAGGCGAAGTCGTTGGAAGGGATGATGTCGACACCGGCATCCTTCTGGATCTTCCAGTGGGCGAGACGCAGTCTCTTGCCCTCGGCGAGGAGGTCCTCGCGGGAGAGCTTGCCACCCCAGTAGGCCTCGTTGGCCTTCTTGAGGTCACGGTTCACACCCATGCGGGGGAAACCAAGAACCGAGGACTGAACCATCTTGAATACTGTTGCTTGTCTGTGCAAAGTATTCCCAGGTGACAGAAATGTGTGTTGTGTGAAAATACCCCGCCGACAAGTCGCAAGGTAAGAAGAAAGGAATTTGGTAGACAGGGCGGTTGAGGAGGGGAGGAGGAGGAAGAGAGAACGAGAAAGGAGATGAGGAAGAGGGCGGAGGAGGGGTTATTAGAAGTAGTCTGTCGGTTGGACGGGCACCTCAGGAAACGAGAGAGAAAAAGAAAAAAAAACTCTACCAGGTGGTGGCCGAGTCGGTCGGTGAATTTGGGAATTGCGTGCGAAGGGACGGGGAGGACGGGGAAGGATGGAGGAGGGGAGCTCTTCTCAGTGGCTGGGGGTCGAGTGTCGGGTCCCGGTCCAGTCAGTCAATTGGGAGCGAAGTCGGTGCTCGATCATGGATCCTTCCTTTCCCAGCTACGGATACCTTACGGAGACATACGCGCTACAGCAACTGACCCGGTGATTTTGTCTTTATTATTTCTTTATTTATTTTCTCATCCCTCTGTTGCGTGCGCCAACCTGAAAAAAACGAGGCGAGAATTCTTTTCCCACCAAAAAAGTGCACCACGCACCGCCGCACTAGCGCCGAGGTGGGGTGGTTTTGGGAGGGAAGGAGGGGTTGTCGCAGGTTTCCCTTGAGATGTTGTCCTCTGACACGCCTTGAGAATGCAGCGTGGCGTGAAGCTGGAGACTCGATTGGGGACAATGTTTGCTCGACGGACCCATATTTCCTGGGTACCTCATGGCGGGGTACCGGTCCACAAGGATGTACTATCGCGAGAAGCTACGGGTTCCCGGCGCCATCTAGCAGGCTATCGTTGGCTGCTCATTGTTCTCTGTTAGTGCCCCTCTTTACTCTGGGTAGTCGAGCAGAAGTTCGAATGTCACCGTCACTCTCCATTGTGTTCCATCGCCTCGCCTTTCTCACCACATATGCGTCCGTGCCTGAGGATAATGCCCCGACTGGCCTGGAAGCAGAAACAAGACCTAAGAGATGTACGTGCCCTTCATGCATGGGGCGGCAACTCTTCTAGCGTAGGCAGGCCCTTTAGGGCAGGGCAGTATGAGGCTTGCCATAAGGTTGAAAATGCTGATAAGTCGACACAGAGTTGCAAAAGTCAAACAATGGACGGATCCCGAACTCAACAAGGAGGGGCAGCCGTTCCCCGATTGGCTCAGTCGATCCAAAGGGCGGCAGGAACGCAGGGGACCTGCCTCGATATGGAAGGGCGGTGTGGGCGGTCGGGGAATGCGTCTGCTCTTTTCTCGAGTTCCCAGGCCTTATCGCTCGACGCTGACTGTGGCCTGTGAGCAACCAATACCCGATACTGTGCCTCCGGTACGTACCAGCGCGCTGGAGCTTGCCTATTGTTGCCTGCCATTCGTGCTCTCGCTTGAAGCTTTGCTTGCCATTCTTGTCAGGGACCTTACTCGAGCACGCCGAGCTCATTAGAGCTCCACGAATCTCCGTCTTAGATTCCCGATTTCACCGTTGGCGACAAAACCTTTGCGATTTCGCTAGTTCCTCTGAGCTGTCACAATTGTCTCGCTTTGTTGAGAGGATGATGCATTTCACATTCCTCTGCTGCCTCTTGCGGTCAGCAGTGTCTCACCCTCACGCGCCCTCGATTGGACA
Source organism: Colletotrichum coccodes (assembly GCA_020466075.1). Classification (NCBI taxonomy): domain Eukaryota; kingdom Fungi; phylum Ascomycota; class Sordariomycetes; order Glomerellales; family Glomerellaceae; genus Colletotrichum; species Colletotrichum coccodes. The sequence continues at coordinate 22,442 of JAIMZG010002279.1, forward strand.
CGCGATTCCCTGTTTCGGCTGAGCCCATGATGACAATGTGCTGCCAATGCATACCGAAGCCGCAGCGGCTATCTCGAAGTCAATCTAGCCCTTGCCCTGGTTTCTTTTTCGAGAACGGTCGAACGGTATCCAATGACGTTCCCATCCGCCACTCGTCACCGCTCGACCGCCTCCCTTGCTACATTGAGACGGACCGCACTATGACAGTCTCGAACAATGCGCGCCGCTCGATTGATCGTTGTGGAAGCCGAGGGCCGTCAACCTTTTCGAGATCATCAGGTGCCCCTCCTCTGGCAACATGTTTTGGGGCAAAAACGCGACCGCGATGAACGCAGTCAAAGCAGTTTTCGTTTCTGGGGCAATCCGCAATGGCGTGATCGTCGAGAAAAGACCCAGAATCCAGTCTAGGTGGTCTGGAGCACTGGGGGCGATGGAGCATGAGAGAGAAAAAAATCCGCGCAAGTCAGAAAGAGACCCCGGCTCCCGGTTCTTCCTCTTGTCACGGGTTGGGGTCCCATTCTCGAACCTCAACCCCTCCAAGACTCCAAGAAGCTCCACCTCTCCAAGTCTCCATACCCGTACATCGGAGCCAGCAGTCGCCGATATTGCAGGTTGAGGAAGACCGGGTTAATCAATGGCAAGAAATGGGCACCGCCTCAAATGCTGCCTCCCGGCCCGGCCACAAGTCGCCCTGTGCGCAAGCCTCCTGGGCCCCACTTGGAAGCTTCAAGGCCGCCCTAAGGACTCAAGGAGACTTTTATACTCTTTTTCGCGGATCGCCTAGCCTCATACCTGGGGTCGAGACCTGGTTTCAAGTGCTCAAGTCTGCAGCTCGAATACGGGCCTTCACTTTTTCCACCACCTCCTCGACTTCCCCAAGCTCCCATCTCCACGGCTGAAACCAAACGTACCATGGTAGCGATATAGGTGCTTGGCCCTTAGCATCCGGTCGTTCACCTTGTCAGACCTCAGGATCTTCCCGTCTGCGTTGCACTGCCTCGACGAACCATGCATCGTCGGGCAGACTCAACAACGCGGCGGCGCAGTCGTCAGCTTGAACTGCGTTCACTGCTAGTTGCGGTGGCTAGTGCTGCTGAGCATTGGGCACTGAGATGCCTCCTTCGCAATGACTCCCTCGACGCCTCGGCCATAATCACTTGGCGGTTCGAGCAAGGTCAACCTCGATGGGCTCGCCAGTGCGAGTTCCTCCGCGATACAGTCCGGGATCGTGACACCAAACAACATCCTCCTCAGGGTCTGTTTAACTTATCCACTCGCCACAACTAACTCAAAAGACGACGATTGCGGATGCCCCTTGTCGTCGTCTGGCGTGCTCGTCCAAAGGAACCGGTTGATCAGAAGTTTATCAGAAACGCCACCAAAAATAGGAGATCAAGATGCCATTGATGCGCCGTCTGTGGGCGGATTGACAGGTCGGTACGCATGTTTTTCTTCTCAAAAACTCTCGCTCAATCATCGAGTGCAACTCCAGACCCGGCCAAGCACGAGATCGCCTGCACAGACGAGACGGTCCTCGACAGGGCTCAGCGGGAACGTCAAGAACTGCACCCAAGCACCGGAACCCCGGTCCTATATCAGCCATGGCTAAGCTGCCCCAAGCTTCCGCTACAGCCGTGTCCCGCAACATCGCAGCCGACAACCCTGCCACCTGAGGCGGTCGAGGGAGCATTTCGTGCGGCACGACTCCCACACCACTGCAATCAGCGTGTTTGACAATGACGTTTGAAACCACCACCCCTGCCCGTCCCAAGCAACATCATCTCGTCTTTGACGTGAATCGCTGTCCCATATCAGCCGTCTCTTGAGCTGAAGGTGTAGCGAGAGTCCCAGCATCCCGACAAGCCCCAGCAAAGCCCCGAGTAAGCACCAAGCCAGCCACGCCTCTTTACCCTCCTTTCTGAAACTGGCTTAACATTCTCATCACGTATAAGCTTATTCGCACACTGCACTTAGCAGACGATACAGGGGCCTTCGGGTTAGGGAAGCTCGATGGTCCCCATGCCGGTCCCATGTCCGCTGCTGCTCTGCCCTGCTGTGGGTGGTTGCGTCCGGGATTTGAGGCAATTCATAATGGAGAGCTCCCTCGGGTCAGTCTCGAGCCAGTCCCGGACTCCCTCCTCTCTTCCCTTCGCGAACTCTCTGGGAGAGTGATAAGCAACGTACGAAGTTCAACGGCCTTTTGTTTGTGTGTTCGGTTTTCCTTGTATTCCAGGTTCTTTAGTATTGCCGCCTGCTTTTCTTCCTATACAACTGAGCTGGCTCATATACCGAGTGCTGGAACACTCTCTTCACAATGGCCCCCATGGCGAGACCACAGGGAATCTTCCACAAATCTTCAGCATCTAACGTGTAAGCCTCCTTCCGTCCATCAACACAACTCGGCTATATGTCTGACCTTTTCTCTTTTATAGATCATCACACGAAAATGACGACCTAGCTCGCGTTTTTGTCGGTCGCGGCGAGAAGATGAAGGAGTTCCGGATCAACAAGCAGAAGCTTAGCAACGTTGCTCCCTTCTTCGAAGACCAACTGGACGCCACGCCGGCCGGCATCGTCAAGGTGTCATCCAACCAGACACCAGTACCGGTGTGGCTGCCCCAACAAAAGTCGACTATCCGCCTGCCGAACGAGTCCGCCTCCATGTTCGAGCTCTTCGTGGTCTGGCTGCATCAACGAGACGGCTTCCGCCGACACCTCGACGAGATGATCGCCCTCGTCAGCGACGCCCCTGGCATCCCTTGCCAGCGTCTGCACTGGGCCCTGGTCCGTCTCCACGTCTTCGCCGCTCGGCTTGACTTGCACCACCTGCAAGACCTGGCCATCGACGCCCTGCAAGACATCTACTCCGCTGCGACTGGGACGTCACACCTCGATTCGTCCAGTTCGTGTACGGCCAGTGCGATGCCGAGGCGTCGATGCGGCTCCGGAGGTGGACAGTGGCCATGGTTGCCTGGTCCGTCGCCGGAGGCTCTTCGTCGATGATGAAGGATGACGACGGACTCGAGAGGTTTCGGGGTATGTTTGAAAGCTTTCCCGACTTCGCCGCCGAGTACACCTCTCATCTGCGCAAGATGAAGTCGAGCAAGCTGGACACGCACATTAAGAACCCGCAGCTGCGCATCCCTGCAAACAAGCTCCGCAACGAGGAGAGGCAGTTCGGCTTCCGGCAGTGTTCGTTCCACAGCCATCGGGCGGCCGTCGGTGAGCGCAGGTGCCCCCACACCACAGCCAGCAGGGAGCTGGACAACTTCTTCCTGGTGCCGCTGGTCATGGAGGTCGCTCCGGAGCCGGCAAGCAACCGTCCCCGCCGCGACGTGCCACAAGGCCTGCGCCAAAAGAGAAAGGCACACACGGCGCAGGCATGCTGAGGAGGGCGTGCGTCGTGGATCTTTAACAGTGGCCTGTCCACCTAGTTCGGCCAACAAAACCATACACAAAAAAGAAAAAACCCGAAACCTTCCCAAATTTCGATTCTTCAATTCGTCACCCGTCCTCCCTCTCTCAGAGGTCCTCGGACTCGGTTCTAGGGGCAGGGCATCCGCCACCCAAGAACACACCAAAGCCGTCCTTGGGCTTCGATGCCTGGCGGAAGGCGACGCGGCTGCGACCCGTGTCCGCCAGCTCAAAGACGAAGCTGCCGCTACCGTCGCATTGGCCGAGGTCGATCGACTGCGTCCCCGGCCTGACCTGGACAGTGCCAAGGAGGTTCTGCTTCCGCCGGACGGCATCGTCATCCTCATGGCTCGGGACGCGGAACACGCGCATCGCGGTGGTCCCCTCGCGCTGGATCAGTTCCCAGCTCTCCGGGTCCTCGGGCATGGTGAAGAGGAGTCTGCATTCCGTCGATTCCTGGCCCTGGACGCCGCCGAAGGTGACGAGCTGCGCAACCCTGTTCGCCTTGTTTCCTGAAATCACGTCTTAGTATTCGTCTCCTTTGTCGGGAGGAAAGAGGCATAAAATGCAACAAGAGAGGGAAGGGCTTCCTTACCCGAGGCGTCGATGTCCTGGTTGACGTAGAAAAAGGCGGACGGGTCCTCCTGCTCAAAAGGTTGATCCTGCAAAAGCCACGTCAGGGACGCGGGGGCTTCGACGAGCGCGCAGTCCGTCTTGGACAACTGTTGTTGCTGTTCGCCAGAGGGCGCCGCTCCGCTGACGGCTGATCCGGTGATGGACAGGACGTGGGTGAGGATGGCGCTTAGACGAGCCATATTTTGAATTGTATATAGTTCAATCACCCCAAAAGGGAAGACTTTTTCCCCCCTCAACAGAACACTAGATGTTGTTTGCTGGACTCTGATTGATCCTTCAACGCCACCGTTTCCCTTCCTGACAAGCCGACGGAGTTTCGCGATACACGGGGTGAGCACCGAGGGCGTGGTCGGTGGTAGACGAGTGGTTACCTAAGATGGGTAACAGACTCGACTAAGATGGACGAATGGGGGACCAATGTCGTATTATGGAAGCACGAGACGCGGTTCGGCGAGACGGAGTAGATACGAGAGAGGAGTACAGGTCAAACAGGAAAACGAAACGGAGCAGGACCAAGATGGTGGTGCGGCCTGACACGATATTATACCTTTGAAAAAAAGGTAAAGCAGCCAGGCGGCGTGCGAGGGGACGGATGCGTGCCGCCGTGTGGTATGGTCTCGTTTTTGTGCAGGCTTGTGCTGGAGCTTGGTGCGGTGTGTGCTGGCCTGGGCTGGCCTGATGACCTGCGACACCCGGATGACACCGCTTTGGCCCTTGGGCTTTCCTTGGGCCCGGCGCTGGGCTGACCGACCTCTCTGAGGGGGGGGGGGACTTGATGGCTTGGGGGACTTGGTTGCCTCTCCCCCGGGCCCAACCGCAGTTGTAATTGGTGGCCCCTCCCTCGAAATCCTCTTGGGGGTTTCCCTAGTTTTCCTTCCTTCTTTCTCGGCTGCTTGCTGGTCCTGGAACAAACGACGTCGAATTCCCCAATGCAAGGAACAGATGCGGCGTCGGTGCCAAGGAGGGACCGCCGGGGCCGCGGAGAGAGAGAGAGCGAGAGAGCTTTCGGGCAAGGCAGGGCATGGCATGGCATGGCATGGCATGGCATGGTATGGCAGGCAGCAGTTGGCCGAGTCGGGTCGGGTGGATGGGGCGGGCGTGGTGCTGGGATGTGCCAAGCAGACAATTACATGTTGGGGCGCGTTTCGTTCGCGGGTTTCCCTTCTTTACATCCCGGCTTCTTGTTCTTCCCTAGTTGGGATAAGGTTCAGGTCACGGGGTTGATTCGCTGGTGTTTGGTTTTATGTTTTGATTTTTTTTTATTATTATTTCAGAGTTTAATTCTTTCTTCACCAGAGGGAGCGTTCTACGTTTTAGGGTCTCCGCGGTTCATTCAGTGTGCGAGCGTTACGAGATGGCATCTTTGCGACTCGGTTCTGCCGCGACCGAGGGGCTCTTGAGCATTGGATAACCGCCGATTGACTGACGCCGAAGAGACGAGCGCTGATGGACGCGGCTTCCAACGAAAGTCCAAGGGGATCAATACGGCGAGAGAGGAACACGGGCAGAGGCTCAGCCCTGGAGCCGGCCCCATGTCCTCTGCGCGGTTCCCTCCCCCCCGGTTTGACGGGTACAAGAGGGGAACATCTAATTAAAATAGGGTGCTAAATTAGGGTGGCTCGCATCTCTTTTTTTCTTAGCTCGCCATTGATATCGTCATGACGGATTCTTCCTCGCTCCTCGGAGAGAGGAAGAGGGGGTCGCTTGTCGTCTGCAAAGGGGGGTTCGTCTCGTTGGGGCGCGCCATGCAAGATCTTGTCATCCTGGCAAACCCACGGGGCCTTGTGCTCTTCAATCACGTCTCCCTTGCTTTGGCATCGAAGAAAAGGAAGGCCGGCATTCATGCGATGTTGGCCGGACAGGACGACGACCTGACGTTTTAGTCCCGCGACCACTACTGCTCCCCATGTCTTGGAAACCACAAACGCGATGCGAGACGTGGGGCCCCCGGCAGAGGCCCGGGTATCACGGCGCAACGTCGAAGCTCTCATGGACGTGGGTTCCCCCTCTGGTTTCGTGCCTCTCTCTCTCTCTCTC
>JAIMZG010002283.1:0-14229 GCA_020466075.1 Colletotrichum coccodes
ACCCTCCACACGCCCGGCATCTCTTGATCCCTTTTCCCTCTCACATACTCAGGCGACGACTGACCCTACGAACCATCCCCTTTCTGTCCCGTCAGTCACCTGCTCCTTTGCGCCACACAAAGCGTACTTTCCTTACCGGAAGCTTTTTTAACGCTTGGTTTTCTTGTCGATTCCTTTGCATCGCAACTGGCCATCAGCTCTGCTCCGGGGACGCCTTGGGCTTCTTCCCGCCAACCCTACCCTGTCCACGGACCATCGCCTCCGCGACCCCTCCCTCCAGGCTGGAATCTTGCGCCAACTTGTCTACTTTTCTTCGCGGCTTTGACTGATTTCCCAAGGACGCAAACCAGCAGTCACCATGACCGAGGTATCCTCTACCAGGCTGTACCTGGGAAACCTCCCCCGCAATGGTAAGCTCAGCCTCGCGCATCCGTCCGGTACGCCCTGGGACGCAGACTGTTGCTAACTCGAGCGCGCTTCCACAGCCACCAAGGCCGACGTTGAGGCCCATTTCGCCACCCATGGCACCGGCGAAATCACCGAGATCAAGCTTATGAACGGTTTCGGCTTCATCGAGTATAAGGATGCAATGGATGCCCGTGATGTTGTGCCCGGTAAGTACCCATCACTAATTCCTCTTGTACCAGTCATTTGCTAATTTCTCTACCTTCCAGCTTTCCGTACGTCCTAACGCGCCGTCCCGTCGTCAACTGTCTGCTTCTGCTCCGGTCCGCTAACCATAGCGTCAAAAGATGGATCCGACTTTATGGGCGAGCGCCTGACAGTACAATTTGCCCGTGGAACCCGGCATCGGGAGGGTGGCAGCGCCGGCGGCTTCAACAGCGAACGCGCTCCCCCTAGGCCTCGCCGTACTCCCCACCGAATGCAGATCACGGGACTTCCCACCGATACCAGTTGGCAGGTCTGTTGATTCTCTCCCCATTCTCTATGCTGGATTCCTGGATTCCCTTCTATTGGTGGCGCATAGCGCGTCTGGACCTTCATCACACCCCTCGAGATGGATTTCCCGACACGCTGTGCGGTCTCAGCTCCAAGCACCTGCTGCCCGTCATCGACCGGTCTGGACTGTGTTGTGCTCCTGAGACTTGTTTCATCAGGTTCATAACCTTTTTTCTGAATCGGTTTGGGCCCTGTCGGAGCAGCGATGGATCCTCGAAGCCGGACGCTACCACCATGGGCTTCACCCCCGTTGACTAGCCGCTGGCCAGTTTTGATCCCGGATTAGCAGCCCTCTACGGCCATCACACCGCTCCTGGACACCAACTTACATGGACTCTGGATATAGGACCTCAAAGACTTTGCCCGCCAGTCAAACCTCGACGTCGTTTACTCTGAGACAGGCCGCGACGGCAATGGACGTGGGTAAGTTGGTCATCTTCGAAAACCCGTGTTTGGGGCTTTGTTAATTCATGACCGTTCAGCTTCGTTGAGTTCGAAACCGCGGCAGACTTGAGAACTGCTGTTGAGAAGCTCGATGGCCGAGAATTCAAGGGAAGCCGCGTCACTTGTGTTGCCGACGTGAGTGAAAGAGAACGATTCATTTTTATTTTTTTTGGTTATGATAAGCTCACGCAGCAATAGACTCAACCCGACATGCCGCCCCGTGACTTGCGCGGCGCACGCTCCCGTTCACCCGGCGGTCGCCGTCCCTACCCACCTCCGGTTGAAGACTACGACCGACGCGGTCCCCCGCGTGGCTACAGCCCGCGCAGAGATGGTTATCGTGATGGCTACCGTGAGCGAAGTCCCCGCCGCGAGTACTACGACGACCGCGCTCGTTACCGTTCGCCTCCCCGTCGCCCCATCGACGACTACCCTCCCCCCCTCCGCGGGGCCGCTACGACGATCCCTACCGCCGGGATTACCCCCCACCGCCTGACCCGTACGTCAACGGCAGACCGTACGACCGCCCGCCGAGAGATTTCCCTCCTCGGGAGGCAGGTTACCCGCGTGATGGGTACCCTCGCGAGTATGAACGTGGTGGTCGTTACTGGTAACTCACTCCTGCTTGAATGCTTGCCTCGTAGGGGCTGTCCTTGACTCTGAATAGATCCTGGAAGCACCTCGACGCTAGTGTCTTGGTCCAAAATCGACTTGTCGCCAGCAACAAGTGGTGTAGCGTGAGGATGGGATGAGGATGATGATCATGGCTAGGTTTTCCGCATGTCTGCGGGCGTCAATACCGACTTACAAACATGTTCAAAATCTTGATGTTGATCCGGCAACAGCTGGAATACAGCTACGGACGCAGCAACATGGGCCCCGTTGAGCTGGGAGGAAAACTCTTGACTGCCCGATGTATTATGTACGATTACACGCATGGATATCCATCTGAACAAAAACGAATTTGAGTCTTGCTCATTCTGATAGTGCTTAGGCATATTACTTAGTGTGAAGATTTCAATGTGAACGGAACTACACGAAGGGGCAGCGCCCGAGGTGGCAATAGGATGGAGCGGGAGGAGGCTTCACTTGGAGAACACCGTAAAATGTTTTTGGTATCAAAGTTGACTTTCGTGCTTACGTCGACTGCAAGGAGTAACTAGCAATTTGCCTACCTCTTCCCACCCGCCATGGCAAGCTTGCCTTCAACCTTGGCTGGAATACATCGGAAACGCCACGAGGTCCAAAACAAGCAACGCTTTGTGTTTCCTCCAGCACAAAATACTCGAAACGATTACGCATCAACGACGCAGTTTTTCAGGCAAAGAACACACATTTCTTCACATACGTACATACAACACATCTGACTTTTTCTACGGCTCGATTATGCCGTCTTTTTCCACTGGGTATAGACGCCGATCAAACTGCTTAAGGTACCGGCAAGACCAACGATGCCGTCGTCAAAGTTGAGCCAGGCAAGGGCAGAGGTGGGAACGGTCAAGTCGCAGAGGTCGGAAATCAGCTGCAGACGGCTAGCAGCGCGCTCACTGGTGATGTGTGTTAGCCCTTTATCCTTCTTTTTCTCGGAATGAGGCGCATTGGGGGCACAACTTACATGGCTATTCTCTTGGCTTCGACGACACCCTCGCCTTCCTTCTTGTCGACCTTGGTTTCGCGCTGCTGCAGGCGGTAGAGGGTGTAGGTCTGGGCAACGACGCTGAAGATGAGGCCGATTGCCCAGAAGCGGAAGGCCTCCTTCTGCAACTTCTTAGCACCCTCCCACTTCTTTATGCCGGCGGCGTCGAGGACGGTGGCAGCGTCGAAGGTCAGGTAGCCGGCGTAGCCCAGCTGGCGGCCAACGGCGGCGTAGCGGAGCACGGGGTCGGTGGTCTTCGCGTCGGAGGCGGCGGCAGCGGCCTTGAAGTGCTCAATGTTCTTGCCGAAGCGCATGATCTTGCGGGTCAGGCCGAATTGCTTCTTGATGGCGTCCCAAGGCGCGATCTCAGCCTTGGAGCCATTGGTACGGAAGAGATACCAGGCATAGAACCGGGCGAAGTACTGGAGGGTGCGCAGGATTTTGTCGCGGCCGACGGTCGTGGCAACGAACTTGTTGTAGTGAGCCACCGACGGGTGGTAGATGAGGGCGTCGGCGACCATTTTTTAGAGAGATAGATTTAAAATCGCCGGTTGGGGTGGGGGAAGCAGACCGATGACGATGCAGGAGGATTAGGTCTTTGCTGGTGGAGATGTTTTGACGGGGGCGCGGTGGACTCGATCACGGAGGTTGCGGGTTGAAATCACGAGAGTGTCTTTGAGGATTGAAAAAGGCAGAGATGCCTTATCGGGGGAAGTGGTCTTTTGGAGAGAGCATTAAGCAGGCCAACCGGCTGGAAGACGTGCTGCCACATGCCGAGGTCCGTCAGCGAACCCAAGACATCAGCGACGACTGCCAGCGCGGAGACGGGGCTTGGGCCTTCGGTTCTCTCTCCCTAACCTTGGAGACAGACGCGCAGCGAGAGACATCCTCACGTGCCTCAATGCATGTGTTAAATGTTCAGCTTAGCTAAGGCGATTAAGGGGTGTGGGATGAAGAGACTGGGGAAAGTGAGATTGATTCAGGATTTGGGCAATCGGCAGATGGGTCACATGCCTGAATTTTTCGGATTTCAGGGACTCTTGGCTCAGGCATCAACATCAGGATGCACGACGTCTCTTCTCCCTGCCTCAGTCACAAACTGGGTTCATATCTTCCATTTCCTCTCCACATCCAATATGGATTGACAGAATTACCAATGCACACAATGCCATCGGCTTTAACATTGTCTGCTGCGACAACTCTTCCGGTTTTCTCCATTACCATTTATAATCGATCCCACTTCGTACTTTTCTATTGCCATCTAGTGATGGGATTCTCTGCGGAGGCATTGGAACCTCGGAATGCCGATCTAGTCCAATTTACTGTCCAGTTGACAGCTGGAAGGCATGGGACGGACAAAGAAGTGCTTTGGCTTCAAAGGTCGACGGACTTGAGCCACAACAGCCACAAACTTCTTCCAAGACCCAAGTCATCAACAACAAGTGACATTGCATCTGTCAAGCCTGTGACTGTGCATGCCGGCCAAAGATCAACAGAGAGGGAGATGCAAGTACACACACTTTGTAGAGCCTTCGAAGCTTCCGTGTGTTCCCAAGTTGTTGGATCGGACGGATAACTCTTCGCACTTCTTAGCCGTCATCTCATCACCCGCATGATGTCACCCGGTCGGCCCCCTTATCCAGTCTCCTCATCTCCACTTCTCAAGTTCTCTCTTCCGCCGTACTTCTCTGTATGTCTTCTCCTATCCCCGAGAGAAAGGTCCCTCCTCAGTGCCCGCAACGAAGTCAACGCGAAATGTTGCCCACGCAAAGACATCGGGACAAGGTTCTCTTCAATCCCAGCCGCTTGTTGCCTCTTAGAGTTGAAAGGAACCCAGCACAAGTGCGAGCCCATCCTATCCGAAGCCTAGCCCACCCGTGGTCTACCGCAGCATCGTGCCTGCTCGCTACACACCGCGCCGAGTGTTTCCGAGAAATCCTCGAGGAGCGCCTCGCGTCCTGTGCTTTCTGCGCCCTCGTCCCCATGTCTCGGGTTCCCCTCGGCCGGAGGTGCTTGCGGTCCGCTCCACTTTGGTCGTGGTGACTCGGGATTGCGCGCGATAATAGGACGTGACCCTGTGATAGCCGTATGCCGAATTGAGGGGCATGATCGCCCATGGCTGCCCATGAGGGACCCCCTCATCAACCCGCAAAGACGAGAGCTTCCGGCAGCGCTGTCTGATGTTTTGTTCCAGACCCGGGACTACAAACACGATCCATTTCCTCCAATTGTCCGTCTGCTTCGTAACCCCATCTCTCTCAGCTTCTTCTCCCTTTCCTCCCTCCTACAACATTTATCTAGGTCTTCATACCTCCTTCCTCTTAACTTCCGATCCATTGTATCAGTGCGCTTCCCATTCTATCAGAGCTATCGTGAACCCCGCCGTCACAAGCTTCAATCTCTCGTTGTCCATTCAAACACGCTCCTCTTTGCCTAAACGCAGACAAAGTCTTATTCCATAATTGCCATTAAATTTCGTCAACAAGCGCAACAGCCCCTGTTCTGAGCCCATCATGTCGGCCTATACAACAAACGGTACTGGTCAAGAGACCGAGAAAATCAATACCAACATCGTCACCTTGACCCGCTTCCTTACAGAAGAGCAAGCCAAACACAAGGAGGCCACCGGAGATTTTACGTAGGCATTCCACACCCTCCCACGCTCAGCGACAGCTTCCTAACCATGCTTATAGTCTTCTATGCCACGCGCTGCAATTTTCCTTCAAGTCCATCGCATACTACATCCGTCGAGCCACCCTAGTCAACCTCACGGGTCTGGCCGGTTCCTCCAACACTACTGGCGATGACCAGAAGAAGCTCGATGTCATTTCCAATGACCTCTTCATCGAGGCCATGAGGTCTTCTGGCAAGTGCGCTCTGCTGGTGTCAGAAGAAGAGGAGGATGTCATTTATTTCAAGGACGCCACTGGCGCCCGCTACGCCGTCGCCTGCGACCCCATTGATGGTAGCTCCAACTTGGACGCCGGTGTGTCAGTCGGCACCATCTTCGGTATTCACAAGCTGCCCGAGGGCTCCACCGGTACCAAGGAGGACATTCTGAAGCCCGGCACCGAGCTTTTGGCTGCCGGCTTCACTATGTACGGCGCCTCAGCCCAGCTGGTCATCACCATGAAGGGCGGCACCGTCAACGGCTTCACCCTCGATAACGGCGTCGGCGAGTTCATCCTTACCCACCCCGACATGCGCCTGCCCAAGGCCCGCGCCATCTATTCAGTCAATGAGGGTAACTCGCTTTACTGGGAGGACAGCACCAACAACTATTTCAACTCGCTCAAGACCCCACAAGAGAACGGCAAGCCCTACAGCGCGCGTTACATCGGTTCCATGGTGGCTGATGCGTACCGCACGCTGCTGTACGGAGGTGTCTTTGCCTACCCGGCGGATAAGAAGAGCCCCAAGGGCAAGCTCCGTATCCTGTACGAGTGCGCGCCAATGGCGCTCGTGTTCGAGAATGGTCAGTTCCCCTAGAGCAGTCTGTCTTTTATACAATGCTGACGATCTTTCATAGCTGGCGGTCAGGCAGTAGACAGCCAAATGAGAAGAATGTTGGAGGTGGTGCCCGAGCACATCCACGACAGGGCTGGTATCTTCATGGGCAGCTTCGATGAAGTCGAAAAGGTCAAGAAGTTCCACCAGTAATTTGTCGGGGGTAAACGTCATCCTACGTAGCAACATCTCACGACAACGTGCGGAATATGGCGTATTTTTACGATTTGTTAAACCCAATGGGTGGTGATTCCCCTTTTTTGCGGCGCTCTGGGCACCGGGGCTACTTGCGAGGACGGTACGTGAGGGGATGGGATAGGCCATTTGTGAAATACAGGAAGTTTGGTTGGCCGTCATTTGGCCAGGAACAGGACACACGTGAAGCAGATTGGGCTCCAGGATGAGAGGTGTACAAAACCAAGCTGCTTTGAACAATACTCGCTTGCTTATGACAATGTTGTGCCGTAACAATGCTCCCAAGCTCAAAAGATTTTGGGGAACAGCTTGGGTGTGTTCTTTTTCCACTCTTGGTAATCATTGCGGTCACCGTAGCGCTTGTCGTACTTCTTCTCGCTCAACGGCACTCCGGAGACCTTGAGCAAGAGGAAACTAACAAACGCCGGGCTCACAAAGGAAAGGGCCACCGCAGTAAGCGGTCCAACAACACTGCCGGACATACCAAGGGCCAGCTGGATCGGATGCTTGACGAGGGTGCCAGCGGCCGCGGTGGCGATACCGGTCCAGAGAGAGATCTCACCAAAGTAGTTGGGATATTGACTGGAACACTCTCAGCATTTCTTCACATCACACCGCTACGTTCATTCATGCAAGTTGAAGCAGCGCGCGCCCAAGGATAAGGAAGACGTACCTCACACTCCAGAGACCGCTCGTCATGAACTGCTCGTCGTGAACCTTTTCGCGTCTCTCCCGGAGCCATCTGCTCTTCTGGCGATCGGCAGTGACCTCAAATGCGAAACCAGTGACGTAGACGAGCAATCCGAGGGCATCAGAGGCCTTGAAGGCCGGCAGAGCGGCGAAGGCAGAAGCTGGAACAGCGTTCAGGGCGATGACGGGCATGAGGCAGAGCGAGACCCAGGTGGCTTGAGCGAAAAATGCGCCGGCGAACCTGGCCGGAGACTTTTTTATCTCATCAAAGCGGGAGTCTTTGCCTTCTTCCAAGATGCGCTGAAAGAGGTATGACCCCACTAATTCAATATGTGAGTACTCGTCTGAAAGCCTGGGTGCCCAGTCTGCATGGTAGAGAACTCACACCTAACGGCCCAGAAGACTACAGCACCACTGAGGACAACCTGTCTCCAGTTCAGAGCTCCGACGCCGCCGGGGCTCGTAAAGGGCGCGAGAAGACTGGGCAGCGATGTCGAAGCATTGGCAAGGGTCGGCGTGTACTTTGCACGGAGGGCGGGCAGATACAGGCTTAGAGCGGTGACGGATAGGTAAGTTAGCGAGCCAGAAAAGTCGTAGAACCGTTCATTCTGAGCGAGAATCGACGGCAGAGCGAAGGCCGCCTGGATGGCATACGCCGCCGAGACGGCGGGGACCAGAGTCCGCAACAAGGGACTCTTGAAGTTGGTCAGATGAAGGAGGGACTGTATTAGCGACATTGTGGGCGGTGATGATTTTGCGCAGTACAATTAACCAAAAGTCTGACCCAAGATGGTGATCAAGGGGAAACCACCTTGACGGACAGATGCAGGCTCCTGCAGAATTCGCTCTATGATCTTGTACCAGAGACGTTTCCGGTCGAAGCTCACTCTCCGCGTTTTTGGGGGTCGCAGTGGATGACGACACGACCTGGAAGAGAGGGCCCAAGTTTCGGACTTGGAGGAGCTGCGGAATGCCGAGTATGCCGTACGCCGGATGTCCTCGGTGAGTGTTCTTGGTGACCACCGGTGAACCAACCACACCGAAGCGTCTAGCCTGGGACGGGACTGCCCCACCAAGAGCTGCCCCGCGGTCGGAGGGTTTCGAAATTGGTAGTGTTTTCTTTCCCACCCCGCCATTGCGAACCGTTCCCGCAAGCTTGTCGTGTTGCAGTTTATCGAACTTGCATCCGACGAAGAACAAAGGGCAATCGATAATGGCATCATCCAAGCAAGTCTTCATCGCCATCATTGGTAAGAACCTCCTCGAGAAATCTCCATCTCTCCCCTTAATTGCTTGTTTTGCATGAGAGAATGAACATACATTAACCGCTTGGCGGGGTTACAGGTGTTGGCGGAGTTGGAAAGAGCTTCCTCTCCCAGCTTGAGGTGCTAGCCACTCGACGACCATTCCCAAAGGTGAACCTGGTCTACGTCTCGACCAGCAAGAAGGCCCTGTACGATGTCAGCTACTCCTCGATCCCCATCACTGGTGTCGTCGAGAAGCTCTCCGCCGCCTCACAATCCCCTCCCGCTCTGCCACAGCTCGCGGACTATCTCGCCGCCGCCCCCGCTAAGGTCGTCCTTGTCGACAACACGAGCTCCCAGGATGTCGCCGATGCCTATCCCGTCTTCCTCGGCCGTGGTATCAGCGTCGTGACCCCCAACAAGAAAGCCTTTTCCGGCTCTTACAAGCTGTGGCAGGACATTTTCACCGCCGCGGAGGCCTCCGGTGCCAAGGTCTACCACGAGTCCTCCGTCGGCGCTGGACTGCCTGTCATCTCGACGCTCAAGGACCTCGTCGATACGGGTGACCGTGTTACCAAGATCGAGGGTGTCTTCAGCGGCACCATGTCTTTCCTCTTCAACTCGTTTGCTCCAACCTCGGGCTCTGGCGGCAGGTGGTCCGCCGAGGTGGCCAAGGCTAAGGAGCTAGGCTACACGGAGCCCGATCCCAGAGACGACCTGAATGGCCTTGATGTCGCCCGTAAGCTGACCATCCTCGCGAGACTGGCGGGCTTACCCGTCGAATCGCCCACTTCCTTTCCCGTCCAGAGCTTGATTCCCAAGGAGCTCGAATCGTGCACTAGCGGAGACGAGTTCCTGCAGAAGCTGCCCGAGTTTGACAGCCAGATGGAGGAGACCAAGGCGGCCGCAGAGAAGCAGGGCAAGGTGGTCCGCTTTGTTGGCAGCATTGATGTCGCAAGCAAGCAGGTCAAGGTTGGCCTTGAGCAGTTCGATGCATCTCACCCCATTGCCGCTCTCAAGGGCAGTGACAACATCATCAGCTTCTACACGGAGAGATACGGCAGTAACCCTCTGATCATCCAGGGGGCCGGCGCTGGTGGCGATGTGACTGCCATGGGTGTGACAGGTGACTTGATCAAGGTATTGGGTCAGATTGCATAAAGCCTTTAATTAGCCCAGTGGATGAATCAAAGTGTCAGCCCTAACGCCAAAGTAGTTTGGTTCTCTTGGACGTTCCGTAATAACTGTGATGTCTTTTTTCTTCCTTCGTGGGAGGATACACTGCCCGGCTCCTCGGGCCCCGTTGCATATCAACGTCATCTAGCCCATCCGCAAATCCAACTCAACCACGATGACCGGGTGACCAGAGCCGGTGCAGGTGCAGGTGCAGCAGCATAGTCCTTCTCGAGGGGCAAATCGGAGTCGGTTGACGTGGGCCGGTTGCTGAAGGCGGCTAGATGAGCAATGGTCAAGCTGAAGTCACCCTCTTGGGCGCCGAAGAAGCTATAAATCATGTCAATGAGTTATCAAAGGTTTGCACAATAGGGACTCCCTCCTTGCCTTCGCATCATGAAGCTGACTCTCTTGATATTGGAAATATCCAGGGGCTTGGCGTCAGGCTTGGGCTTGCCTCTGTAGGTGGGCTTCAAGTCATCCCACAGGACTTTCAGTTCGCCAGTGTCAGAAACGAAATCGTACTCCCAGCTAATAGTGCTCTGGTCACGGCCATCCTCTCTCGGAGGGAGGATCTCGTCCTTGAGTGTGAGGGTGTACTTCTTGGAGTCACTCTGCAGAACCTTGATGACAAGCCCGTCATATTGGCTCAGATCCAGGTGAAGTGTCCCGAGGGTCCTCTGAGACGCGAAACCGGCTCCTCCTAAGGCGGTGATGTCCAAGTTGCCAAAGAAATTTGCCTTTTCTGGTGATTCGCAGTGCAAGTGGGACTGGCTCTTGCCGCCGCGTACTCGGTCATCTGAATCGGTCCAGAGACTCGAATCCCAGGGGCTACAGACCAATGTCAATGGCGCGTACTCGCATCATGATGGAAAAGACTGTGTGGAATGGGGGATTTCAGACGCAATGCAATTATGGTGTACCATGCCTGGGCGCACCTACTTGTCACCACCATATAGATAGAGGAACTTCCAGTCAGGGGCCATGGTGGACGTTGTTTTGATCAAGGCTACTAGCTGAGCAGATTCCGTCTTAACAGTTGCTTGGGCAATGAACTGAAGTGGTACCGGAGACTGAAAGGTTCAACCAAATCAGTTGCCGGGAAAAGCGCCAAATGTCAAAAGAAGGATTCGCGATGTGTCAGGCGTTCTTGTGGGTGTGGTCAACCGGTAGGGCTGCGTCCTGGGCGGCCGACTGCGGACAGGAGTGGTTGAGGAGTGCGAAGGATTACGATGACTTCATTTGTTGTTTGCAGGTGATTGAGATTGAGAAGAGCCGCCGAGTGGATCCCGACCAAAATGTACGAAGTAACTTGCCAGCCCACTTTGATAACTGTATGTCTCGGCTCCATGCTTCTACTGGAAGGTGAAAATAGTGGGCCATGTGGCCGTGGTGGCTCAGTTACCTACCAAAGCTCATGCTGGGCTGAGCAAGGGCTGTGAAGTAGCGTTTCACCCTTTCATCGCGGAGAGTTTGCATCCTTCAACATCGCAACTTGGACACCTTGACCACAAGGGAAACGGAGCTCCTATGGGGTTAGTGGCTAGATAGACGTGCCGATCCCCCTGTGTGTCATTGTTTTGGACGTCGGGTCGACTATCTGGGTCGTTGAAGCAATGCATCGGGATAGACAGGGATAGAAATGGCAGCCACATCACCTGCCATGAGACCGCTATTGATTGGAACGTCCACCCAAGGCCAACAAGCAGAGTACTGGGAATCAATTACACGCTTGGAGGCTCATGATGGATCCGCAATGGAGCTGGGAAGGGCCGGGTAGCGGTTAGGGCTATTTCGCCCGCTGCGCTTGACGAACCTGAACCGAGACTGCACCATTCGCTGCCTGCCCTCCCAGAAACCTATGGTTCTCTGAGCACACGGATAAAGTTGTTAGAGAGAACGCGAGGGCTGAGAGCGAGAGTGAAGGCGAAGGCGAAGACGGACTATGGAATTGAACGCCGACCATAGGCCTGAGTGTCTCAGTCTCCGTCCGAAGACATTACGGCACGACACAACGACGATATAATACGGCGCAGCGGCATCAACCTGCGGCGTGAGACTCCAATGCCTGGCGTGTTTCCAGGTGGGATTAGGGGAAGCTTAACTGCCACGACGGATTCGGATGAGCAACCCCTTCTCATCGCCTTGATTACGGGAAAGCCATCTTCGCGGTGCGGTGCGATGGTTTCGAGTTGCTCTGAACTTGAGTTTGGAACGGCGCGGACGGCAACCAAAGTCGGGTTCATTCTTTGAGAAGACAAGATCCCCGGAGTACGACCAATCTTTGGCGAGGTTCATCGAGCTGGGGAGCATTGCTATCTTGATTTACGTGCTCAATTTTTTGATCGTTCTTGGTGTACTATGAAAACCGAAGGCACATATACACGGAGACTTCCAACATGCCTGGAGATGGTCCATTCCTTCTTCCATGAGAAGGCTTTCCATGGAACGCTCATATGTAAACACCGAAGAGCCGTGATGGGAGGTTGTTTCAGCACAGGGAGGCGTTTAAGGGTGCGGCGTCTTCCAGTGCCGGCGCTGTGCCCATCTGATGCCGGATTGGCTCCGATCCTGGAACCAGGAGGATGGCAGCCCTCTTAACAGGTTCCTTGGTAAGTGACTCAAGGTTCTTCAAGGCACCTTGCCCTCGTATCGGCGGTCGGAGAAGGTTTCTGGCTTGATTTGGGATCGGCCGGAACGGCAACGGTGCAGATGGTGTTGTTCGGGATGAGACGAGGCAAAAGTACTTTGCAGAGAGGTGGGCACGGGAACGGATGGAGATGGCCTAGGCCACGTCCATTTAGAACACAGGATATTGAGTAGGATACGTACTATGGTATGTAGATCACTGACCAAGTGCATACCTTGTCTGGGTGTGCCAGACCCCTTACCCAAAGACACTCAACTCCCTGGGCCGGTGTGATCGAATATGGACATCGCATCAAGCAATAGGGACTTTGGATTCATTGATTTACTCGCTTTGGTGCTGGTGATGCGACATTGAGCCCGCCCCTCAGCTGTTCCGTTTCCGCTTCCGACTCCGTTTCCTGCGGCAAAGGATATGCCATCCACGACGACCAACAGCTTTCTTTCTTTTTTCTTTTTCTTCTTCTTCGTCTTTTTCTCAACCTTCTTAATCCAAGGTCCTCGTCCTTTGCGGGCAAAGTAGTAATCATATGTCAAAGGGGATAGACGACATACAAAATCACCAAAATAATCGGCAGGGTTGCTTCGGCATTATACGTACCGCCACAAGGAACTACTAGCATCGTATTTGGCCATCCCCCCTAAGCACCAGGACAGGGAAGTGATCACAATCGCTGGCGGCAAGTGGACTGAGCTTTACCCGCTGCTAACGGTATTTGGAAATGACATTTGTCTTCTGCCTAACCCTACCTCGCAAGACAGATGGTACCTCGGACGAATGCTTTCCCAGTGGAATTAAGCCAGAAGTGACAACAGAGCAGGTAGTAGCCCCGGGCTTAACTCCGGAGGGAACACGCACGCACACACCAGGCCCTCCTCGCTGTCCCTGTCCTCAAGCCTCTCTGCCTCCCTGCCTCCACGCCCCTCCTCTTCGGTTGTGTGACTTGTTCAACGCCAACAACTCCATCCCCGTCTCAGTACCTGTTCATAACCTTGAACGCCGCCGTAAACCCCTATCTCCAACCGCTACGTCCCGACAATCTTGCCCAGACCGTTTAGTTCTCCAATGCGTAAGGTATGGTGCGTGTATTCCTCTGCGTCTACGTGCAATGCTGTGTTACCAGCGACTCTCACCATTTACAGCGCCAAGTGGTAGTCACACCATGCACTTGTCGGCAACTCTGCAACACATATTCATGCTCCCATTCCCCCTCCAACCTCTCATGGTCTCTGCGCTTGCTGGGGTAGTACAGTACGTAACTGACAACCGACCTGACTCCTTCCTTGTGTAACGTCAAAACCAAGATTTGCAAGGGACCCCAACAACTGACAAACCGGGGAAAAACTGTGTAACCATGGCATTCTTCCCCAATCGAGCAAATGGCGCAGGCAAAGGTGACAAGCGAGCGGTTCAGTATCTTTGTTTCCTACCCTTCCCCCATCACAACATCCCTGAGCCACCCATGAGGGTATTATTCCCATGCCATGCCATGCAGATGCAGGCCGCAAAGCCCAGACGCGAAAAAGAGATGCCTTCTCGACGCCCGGCTTTGCCCGCCACCTCAACTGAGCAAGCCTGATTTCCAAACGGTACTCAAGTAAACTGCCCCAGCCCTGCTTGACCTTGCCGTGAACCGTCTCCGATTGTGTTGTGTGGTGTTGTCCACACCAAGGGGACGGAGAAGAGGGCACTGGATTTGGCTATTTTCATTGATATACCTGTAATGAACTTCC
>JAIMZG010002286.1:0-18547 GCA_020466075.1 Colletotrichum coccodes
TTGTATTTGCGGCAAATACAAACACACACCATACCCCCTTCGTTTAAACAACAAACCCTGACCGGCAGCCTCAAGCCTAACAATCCCGTCATATCTTTCACCCCTTCTTCCAATGGAATAGTCTCCGTCCGCACACGCAACCCACTTCCAGGTCCACGCCCTCGTCCTTTGCTACATCTCTTATCCACACGCTCTCACCCCCCTTAAGGTATGTGACCTTTGCCACCTCAAGGTCGCACCGCCGCATCTCACGATGCTTCCCCTAAATGCCCTTTTCCGCAATGCTCAACCCTGCTGTGCCCTGCGCTGCCTGCCCGTCTAGCCCCAATGGCTATCCTATCTCATCACCTCCTCAAACGTTCTCCAAAGCCGATGATGATTTGGGTCAAGACGCTGCTGCTGTTGTCGCCCAGGCCCTTTCCGTGGCACGGCCCCTGTCTGCATACCACCAGTCCCACCCCTCGTGTAAGCACTGAGCAGCGTCCCGGGCCATCGCTATCACGGCTGTACCTAACTAATAACGTGGTATCGTGTTTCCAGCAGGGTCGCGATATCCGGCCGCGGCGACGTACGTGCGCAACTACACTTCTCATGGTCCGAGGTTTGGGGGCCGTGATACTGGCAGAGCTCTGCCAACAGCTCGCAAAGACTTTATCTAGTATTATCGCGTGTGTCTACATGAAATATGGGAAAGTCAACCCAAGATGTAGTTGCTTCTTCCCAATTGCACCATTCTGACCGAGACTTCTCCAATAATGAACCTGCAACGCGATGTTTCTAAGTTTTGTGGGCGACGGGGAAAGGGAGACAAAGACTGGGTGCCGAAGGAATGCGCCCCGTCAGCTATAGCAAGCCAGCTAGTCGAAAACCTCGCATCTCCATGTTAAGATATTTGCTACCTGGTAGGACCTGCCATTGTTAGCCTGCCTCTTAAGTGGTGTATCATCTTTGTCCCATCTGGCATCTGGCCAAAAGTTTGGTTGAAGTAACCGCAAGCAATTGCACATAAGAGTTCCCGACCTACCTATCGTACATGGCTGCACGTGGGGATGAAGCGATGTTCAGAAGCCCTAAAAGTGTCATGCGAAGTATGTCGTATCGTGCATGGTAACAGCAGGCAAAGTTACTGACTAAATCAATAAACAGGAGCAACAACGGAGGCTAGATACAGAGGGTTGCTGAGGTACGGCGAAGGTACGTCTTGTACCCCACTCTAGCACCACACCCCCGCTCCGAAAGCTAGCGTTGGCACTAATGCTCCCTGCCCTGTTGAACCGATTCAGTCGTCTCCGTCTGGGGGCCCACGCACCCAACCCAAGCCCGGGCAGATTGAAACTACCCACACCCGCTGGAAGGAACACTACAAGCAAGCGCCACATGGAAAGACCCACCTTTGAGCCAGCTCACCCCAAAAACCAAGACGCACAGACCTTACAATCAGGTGTGTAGCAGTTTTCTGGTCGATACTTGGCCACTACATGACTGCCATTCGCGCTGCGTGTTTAGGGCCCTCGACAAATGCCCAATGATCCCGTATCTTTTTGCGCAGCTGGGTGTATCTCAGCCGGACCAGCTACTTGTCAAGCTTGGCGTGCGCCTGGTTCCAGGGGGAGCGGCGGCACAGAGCAGTTCACCTCGCGTGGGACCCACTTTTGGATCAATCCCCAGGCGGCTCCCATCCGTCTCTCGCTCTTCTTTTTACCTGTGCACCTTGCACCTTGCACCAGTCTCCTCTCGTTCCACGCACCAGCCTCTTCAAGTTGGGTCCTTTCTCTCCTCCTTCTCCTTGCCTAACACGACTTTTCTTCCCCTTCCTCTCTTTTTCCCCATCTCCGCCGTAACAACCTCGACACGCGCGCACGCGCACACACATACACACACACAACACAACATCAATATCAGCGCAAACAATCGATCCCAGCTGTCTACATCTCATCGCCTTTACGATTACCGACAACATCGATATCGCGCATCCACCTGTGTCTCCCAGCCTGGACGGCTCTGCCGCTGTCAACATTCAAGACCCCCCAGTGGACCTTGCCTGAGGCAAATCGCGCCTTGTCTTTTTGCACCCGCCGATTGAAGGGGTTCCCATTGCGGCGAAGGCCAAATTTTCCGAGCAACGACCACCACTACCGCGGACCCGACGCATTGTGTTAATCATCGACGCTTGAACAACTAGCCACCCTTTCCTTCGCCATCTCCGACATCCTCGGCGATCCATCTTTATCGACATCCTCCCCCCATCCGCCTAGCAAATTGTGTACTTTCAACTTTGAACATCCTTCTCATCTCCAACTGCAACCATGTCCATGTATCCGCATCGCGCCATGGGCGCGGTGCCCCCCAACAACTCGGCCCGGCTCAATGAACTTCTTGACCAGATCAGAACCGAGTTTGACACGCAGCTGCGCCAGACCGAGGGCTACGAGCACCAAAGTAAGATACTGCGCCTGATAGCATGTCGCCGTTGTCGCTAACGACTTCCAGTCCAGGCCCAGGTTCAGGAGATGCAGCTCGTCAGAGAAAAGGTTTACGCGATGGAGCAGGCGCAGATGAACTTGAAGCAAAAGTGTGTCCATGGATGCGATCTCGAATTCCACCGGACTCTGGAAATGCTAACATCAAGATTCAAACAGGTATGAGGAAGAGATTGCCATGCTCCGTCGTCAGCTTGAGGGAGCCCGCGGAAACGCGCCTCCTAGCATCGGCGGCCCCCCTCCTCACGCGGGACCATCGCAACAGCCCCCTCCATCACTCCTGGCACCGGTCTCTTTAACGGCATCATGACCGGTGGTGGCCAGGCTCAGCTGGCGCCTCCTCCGCCTCCTCCGCCTCAGGACCAGCAAATGGGCCCGCAGCATCAGATGGCACAAGGCCCTCCGGGTCTCCCTGGCCCGCCGCCGCCGCCGCCTCAGTCCCAGCAGCCTTTCCAGCAATACCCCCAAGGTCCCGGCGGCCCCGTCTCCAACGGCCTTGGTTCCCAGCCTCCCCAGACGACCGCGTCGCCCGGCCCCGGCAGACGTGGAATCGGACGGCCGCCTGCGGCCGTTGGTCCGGCCACCCCCCAGATCAACACTCCGATTCCCTTCCCTGGCGCCACCCAATCGCCTCAAGTTAGCCACCCGACTCCTGACCACGCACGAATGGGAGGCCCCCACGCCCCCCCGGTGGGAAACGCTCTTGGCGATCTTGACCCTGATCGCCTGCCTCCTCATTCAAAGAAATCGGGTCACGACTGGTTCGTCATCTTCAACCAGCATGTGCCACGGATGCTTGATGTCGACCTAGTTCACACTCTTGCACACGAGAGCGTTGTCTGCTGTGTGCGCTTCAGCCACGATGGCAAGTACGTGGCCACTGGTTGCAACCGATCCGCCCAGATCTACGACGTTCAGTCCGGCGAGAAGCTGTGCGTCCTCCAGGATGACACTGTCGACATTACTGGCGATCTTTACATCCGCAGCGTATGCTTCAGTCCTGACGGCAAGTACCTTGCCACTGGTGCTGAGGACAAGTTGATCAGAGTAAGTGATGGCTTGATGAACGTTTGGCTACGACAGAGCTAACCCCCTTTTCAGGTTTGGGATATCCAATCTCGGCAGATCCGTAATACCTTCTCCGGCCACGAGCAAGATATTTACTCGCTCGACTTTGCTCGTGACGGTCGCACGATTGCATCCGGAAGTGGAGACAGGACTGTCCGTCTCTGGGATATTGAGCAGGGCACCAACACCCTCACCTTGACCATCGAGGATGGTGTCACTACCGTTGCCATCTCTCCCGACACCAAATACGTTGCGGCCGGTTCTCTCGACAAGAGCGTCCGTGTTTGGGATATTCACCAAGGGTACCTCCTGGAGCGACTTGAAGGTCCCGATGGCCACAAGGATAGTGTTTACAGTGTTGCCTTTTCTCCTAACGGCAGAGATCTGGTCAGTGGAAGTCTGGACAAGACCATCAAGATGTGGGAGCTGAGCACGCCTCGGGGCTTGCCCAACCCCGGACCTAAGGGTGGACGTTGCGTCAAGACCTTCGAAGGACACAGGGTGAGTAACTCACTGACGAACGATTGATGGATGATATGCTGACCATCTCAGGATTTCGTTCTCTCCGTCGCCCTACGCCCGATGCTGCTTGGGTCATGTCGGGCTCCAAGGACCGCGGCGTCCAATTCTGGGATCCTCGCACCGGAGCTACCCAGTTGATGCTGCAGGGACACAAGAATAGCGTTATCTCTGTCGCACCCAGTCCGACGGGAGGCTACTTCGCCACCGGCTCTGGTGACATGCGGGCACGCATCTGGTCTTACCGCAGTGTCCAGTAGGAGGACAAAGTTTCCGTTGCTGAGCTCTGTGAGCGGTAGATGTGTATACCAAACAGCGGTATCGAGTAGGGGGCGCTCTGTTACCGGGGGTTCGTGGTGAAATTTGTTGACCCTGTCTATGTCTTGGGATATCCTCAGTCGAAGAGACGGACAGGACGGTAGGGGGCGCACGGGCAGTGACATGTTGGAATCTCGTAGCAAATAGCCGTCGCTAATGAAACATTTGAAGTTTTAGACATTTCTTGGAATACGGGTATTTTACATGAGAGAGCTGAACAGGTCTGAGAAGTCGTCGCCCTTCTTGGACTTTTTCTTGCCGGATTTCTTCTCCGGCTTTCTTTCTTTGACAGACTCGCTGGTGTCGGGTTCAGTAGCAGGGCTATCAACCAGCTTGCGCTTCTTTTTGCTCCCGACAGCTTTCATGGCCTCGTTCTTGTCGTCTCTTGTTGGGTGACGAGTTGGAGGTTTAGCGGTCAGCTTCAACTGGTCTCGAGAGATTGCCACGCCGAGACCCATAGACTCCGTGTTTGTCGTGTCTTCCTTTGCTGTGGTTGCATCATGAATTGGAGATGGGTTGGTCTTGATGACTTCATCGCCTCTTTCGGGGCCATGGGGGACCAAGGGCGTGATGGCCGAGTTTATACGGGCCAAGAGGCCCAGTAAAACCAGGCCCAGGGCAGCATGCTGGCCATCTGCGGTCAACTGACTGAAGGCTCTGATGGTGTATGTTAGTTGCACGAGACATGGAAGAGAGTTATACGCCAGTCTTCAGAGGCGGGCGCAACTACTTACAAGAATGATGATGGGATGATAGTGTCGAGCAGCAGCCGCACCCTGGTGGTGGCGTCCTCCTCTAACGCATTGCTCCGACGGCCACCACTGCTGGTGCCGGCGTTGACCTTTCTGGCCGACTTCTTCGGGGGGACCTTGAAACTCTGGGCGTGCCGGTGCCGGATGCGGGCTTCGAGGGCGTCGTGGAGGCGCCGGACGGAGCGCCGGAGGAGGTCGAACCGGACCCACCAGTGGGCGACGCGGTGCTGGTTCCTGTTGCGGTGGTTGAAGCTGTCGAGGATCTGGAGGACGGGGACCAGGGCGGCGATGGTGGGCTGATCGTCGGTTGTGCCGCCGGGGGTCATCATACCGCTGCGTTGCGCCTGCCTATGCGCTATGCGCGGTAGATGGAACGCGTCTGACCGGCTAAAAATTTCACGAGGTTTGGGGTGGTGAGGCAGATGAGATCCGCGCTTATGCCGTCTTATTTTCCCCCCCCGTGGTGGGCCGTGCTCTCTGCCTTGTTATTTTTTTTATTTATAAAAAAAATCGGGTGAGTTGCGCAAGCGCGGGCAGTGAAGCATAAATTTCCAGAATCGACGGACCGGAGGTTGGATTCGGACTGGTGCGGGCTCACTACGTAATAGCTTGGTGACGTAACGCGAGGTAAAGTCAATGTAGAGTTGGGGGACCTGGTATATGGAAGGAGATGATTTTTCTGGGTGGGTGAGCGAGCCGCATGCATGGGTACAAGGCGGTTCCCGCCACAGAACCAAACAGAAACAAGCCTTGTGCTACCTGATAATCACTAGCTACTTTGAAGACTTTAAGGTGTAAAGGGCGAGGCTCGGGAAACGGCGGTTTTGGAAATGTCGCCGAGACAAAGAAGGCGCAGAGTCTGTGCAGGGAGGGTCCGGCTCGTTGTTGGAAATGAGAATAAAAATTGTCTTGGACGATCTGGGGGGTTTAAAGTGTCACCTGATCCGATTGCGACATTTTTCTGGACAGCTTCAACTACTCCAGGGGGGATGCGGATATAAGGAACAAGCATTTTCGAAGGGCGGCTGCATGTGAGCATGAGGCTCGAGCATCTGGGGTAAAATAAGATTTGAGTTCATGGAAAGTAGCTCCGGGAGTTGCGACTTGCTACTTGCGAATAATCCCTCATCATATTCGAGCATCTGACAGGAGGCACGGAGAACCGAGGGCAAACCCCTCTCTTTACTGCCAGAGGGTTTTGACTTTTTCGAGTCGTGATGACATCTCTTACATCTGACCTCCGTATGCACGAACCTGTCTTAGCGAGCATTGAATGACATGTCATGCGGACTCTGGGTTAAGAAAGTATGCAAGTAGCGGTGAGTAGTAGCGGTACGGGGAGGAATGGGCGGACTTTCTGCGATTATTTGCGTACAGCGACAGAGAAGTGTCTATCCGAGATTATGCGTCCAATGATCAAGGTCGCTAAGGAGTCCTGCCTGGGCAAATTCGGAATTCGAGAAGTGTTCGCAAACCCCACGCATGCCTCGGAGGAAGTACACGCGGAAGAGGGCGAGGAAACAGTGAGCCGGTAGGGATAATGTCGAAAGACTTGCTTGCTTCGGACATCCCACTTTTTATGCCCCATGGCGTGTGCAGTACGTAATTCCAAACCTGCTGCAAAACAGTGGCGGATTCAACGTCTCTAGTGAAGCCAGAAACACTCAAGTCAAAGCAGGGCGAAGAGAGACGGAATGAGTAAGGGTGAGGTACGGTTGGCAGACATGGGCAAAGAGAACGGGAGAGGCAACGGTGGGGTGGAGAGGGAGGGTGCAGGGCGGAGCCGGGGTTGGTCAAGATTCTCAAGTTCTGGCCGCTGCGAAGCCCTGCAACCTGCAGATTTGCACGTCCGAGGCCCGTCGCCCATTGTCCAACCACAGGCGCGGGCGCGATAAGCTGGCCAACTTTTGACGATGCGGACGGCGTCACGAAAACCAAGGTTCAGATATCCAGCTGGGTCTTTCTGTTCTGTGTGCCCATGTCTTGCCGGTTCTGTTACCCGGTCCAGGTACTAACGGCGAACCAATCCACTCCAGTACCGGCCTTGTGATTTATCTGCATCAGAGTTCTCTTTCGTACCTTGGGGTTGGACGTGTTTCTGGATGTGCTATGTAATGACCCCTCGGATTCCGTCATGCGGGCCAATCTGCAGATATCGACGCATCTGCGATTTCCATGGGCCGGTGCCGCCGATAGTAACCATGGACTTAGACAGCCGAACGACAAGGAGAAAGCCACAAACGGCTTAACCCAATCTTTCCAAGATACCCCTATGCCATGGCTGCTATGCACCCTCGCCTGAGATACCCGTTTCCACCCCGATCTTTGGTTCCCATCTTCCTTACTTCCGTCTGGTCTCTCGGAAAGAAGAAGAAGCACTGGCTCGCTGGTCGGGATTGTATCCTGCCCGATTGACAGGATTCCTTGGCCTTCGACCATCTTCACTTTTTCATCTTTCGGTTCTACCTTGTCTTTCCACCCTCTTCTCCCACTTTCCTCTTCCTCTTGTTCGCTCACCTGAACAACGGCAAACTAACCAACAGTCAACCCACCTATCTTGAGTTTTAACATCCAGCTCGTCTCTCCTCACGCCGCGACGTAACCTCAACTGCTGTTATCTCTGTCGTTCCGCCCTCCTCTCCACCCCGACGTGGAGCGAAAACCCAGCCGGGGCCTCGCCAGATGCTACCTGCGACAACCTGGGCTTCCGACAACCCACTGCACTAGCACCATCTCATCTCCCGCAACGTCTCCACTTGGGGCCGCCTTTGGTAGGTGTGGGAAAAGGCAGATTTGCGACCTATCTTTACACAGAGGTCTCTTGTGGCATTGGATGTAGCGTGTGTCTCGTGCCGTGCTACTGATACTACTACCAGGCGTATACACGTCCGAACGC
Source organism: Colletotrichum coccodes (assembly GCA_020466075.1). Lineage (NCBI taxonomy): Eukaryota > Fungi > Ascomycota > Sordariomycetes > Glomerellales > Glomerellaceae > Colletotrichum > Colletotrichum coccodes. Next base: position 8,034 of record JAIMZG010002286.1, read on the forward strand.
CCGCCCGGAAGGAAAAGCCAGTCGCGCGACCGCCTTGAAGTCCACCTCCCCGTGATCTACCCTTTTCTTTACTTTTTAAGTCCCTTTTCGCACCTCTCCTCGCCATCGCATTGCCATTCTGGCCAATATTTGCGAGAATTTTACAACGCGACTACTGTTTACTAGACGAGCTCTTCCCCATGGCCTCAAGAAACCCGTCCACGTGGGACGAGTACGAACGAGGCGCCTCCCCTCAGCGCTCCGTTAGTATCGATTCAAATGCCGTCGCTGAGGACCAGTCGCTCCTGGGGGATGACGACGAGGGTGGCTACGGAAGCAGTTCCCATGGGCTTCGTCGCAGAAGGTTGGTATTGACAAAAAACAAAAACAAAAACTTTGTAACACACTCGACGTTGGCTGTCGCTGTTACCGTTGCTGCTGTGCGATCCTTCCCGCTAACCTACCCCTCCTCCTCTAGGTCTTCAGTAACGCGACATCTCGCCGCCATTACAGACATTGGCGGCGTCAACAGCATCCGCTCCTTTACCCGCAGTTGGGCGCGTGCAGCAGGCTTTGCCGAGGTCATTCCCCAACGGCCATCCTTCGTCTTCGCACCCGATCAGGTCCCTATTGCCTCGGGCTCGAACGAGGCCCTCGACTACTCCCGAAGCCATGTCGAGTCAGGCTCCCACCCGAGAACCTCGCTGCTCAGACAGCACCTCGAGGCCACGCCCGAAACGGGGCCGAGCACCTCACATCAGAATGGCTCTTCCGCCTCGGTCGCGGACGGCGAGGGCTCTGTTCAGAACAACTTCCGCGAACGAGAGCGCAAGGCAGTTGAGGCGGAAATGTTGGGCGCCGCCCACGACTCGAGCTTTGGCAGCGGTCGCCGGCCGTCGCAGTCCATCTTCGCAGTCCCGCCCCATCTGGCGACACCGCCACTGGTTGGTAGCTACAGCTCGTACAGGACCTATGGCACGATAGAAGATGTCGACTCGCCGTCGATGGCGCAGGCTGGCGAGCTGTGGCGCCAGCAGCAAGAAGCAGGGGCGAACGTGCCCGATGGAGAGAACATGCCCATCCTCGTCAAGGAGGTCGAACAGGACGGAAAGATCATCTTGACTGTGGAGGGACAGTCCACACTACCTCAAACTATCTTCAACTCGATCAAGTTAGTGACCCCGCCCCTGAGCCCTGATGAAGGCAGTTCCTGACTTGCAATGCAGCGTTCTGATTGGCGTCGGCCTCTTGAGTTTGCCCATGGGTATCAAGTATGCTGGCTGGATTTGTGGCATGATCATCTTGGCTGGTTCCGCAGCCGTAACCGCTTATACGGCGAAGCTGCTAGCCAAGTGCATGGATCTCGATGCCAGCTTGATCACGTTCTCCGACCTGGCCTACATCTCGTACGGCCGGAATGCGCGCATTGCTACCAGTATCCTATTCACCCTCGAACTGCTGGCTGCCTGCGTCGCTCTCATCGTCCTGTTCGCCGATTCTCTGACCCTGCTGTTCCCGGGTTTTTTGAGCGTCAACACGTGGAAGCTGATTTGCTCCATCATCATGATCCCCCTCAACTTCCTACCACTTCGTCTGTTGAGTTTCACTAGCGTCATTGGCATCGTGTGCTGCTTCAGCAGTGAGTCTATTTCGCCCCATGCTCGTATTGGGTTACTGGCTGACGTCTCGGACTAGTTGTTCTGATTCTGGTGATTGATGGACTTATCAAGCCGACGACGCCTGGCTCTCTCATTGAGCCTGCCACGACGTACCTTTTCCCGGCAAACTGGGGCACATTGCCGTTGAGTTTCGGCCTCCTCATGAGCCCCTGGGGCGGCCACAGTGTATTTCCCAACGTGCGTATCCAACGACGATAGGCGAGTACGTTATTCTGACGGTTTGTGCAGATTTACAGAGATATGCGCCATCCTCACAAGTACCCTCGTGCCGTCAAGACGGTTTTTACATCGGTGGTGAGTTATTAGGCGGTGTTCACCTTTTCTTCGTTAGTCCAAATGCTGATTGCAACGCAGTACCTGCTAGACGCCTTCACGGCTGTTGTGGGACTCCTTATGTATGGCGACAACGTCATGGACGAAATCACAGCCAACATCCTCCGGACCAGCGACTACCCCCGTGCCCTCAACTTCTTGCTGTGCGTCTTTATCGCCATCATTCCCCTGACCAAGATCCCGCTCAACGCACGACCCATCGTCGCTACTCTGGAGGTTTTGACCGGCATTCACCAACAAGCTGTTGCAGATAGCTCAGCCATGGTTGGCCGCTCCGCCACCTTCAGGGGCATCATGAAGGTCGCCATCAGGGTTGTGACCGTCTTGGTCTTCCTCGTCATCTCCATCCTCTTCCCGGCATTCGACAGCATCATGGCGTTTATGGGAAGTGCATTGTGCTTCACCATTTGCGTGCTGTAAGTTGCCCCCTTCTTAACATCAAGCCCCCGGACAAATTCGATTGACCCTTTCCGCAGTTTGCCTCTTGCGTTTTATGTAAAGCTGTTCAGCAAGGAGATCACTCCGCAGGAGAAGCTCCTCTGCTATGTTCTCATGACTATCTCGACAATCTTGTCCGTCGTGGGTACCGTCTGGGCCTTCCTGCCCAAGAGCCTTATCGGCGCGGAATAAGTCGTGCTATAACTATGGTCCTTGTGTTCGTTGTGGCATAATTGGCGTCCCGAATAACCGCTCAATCGGCTCATTGCATCGGCGCTGGTGGCATCTGGTTCTAATGCCTGCATGATATGATGCTTGCTTCTGCATGTTTACCGCTATATCCCTGACGTATATTTACAGTCTGTCTGTCCCTCATGGCAATGTACAGGTGCCTGACGATGTCGTATATATAGACATTGGTTCGTAGTCATTGCGAAGGATTGCTCCCCAGCATGAATACGTTTGCTCTGGATCGTTTGCCTCTCTGTGTTGCTACCGACGCGCCTTGACCATGTTGTGCACGCGTTTGCCTGACGGTGGCCATGTTCCGGGCGATCTTGACCGTCTCCCAGGGCCCGTCATCATTTTACTCGACGCACTCAGCAGACATGTTGGTGCATTGGATGTCCCGATGCTCAAAGCCTTCCTCGAGTCTCATTCAGCCGAGGAATTTTGACGCTGCTCTTGGTATCAGACACTGGCCAACGCTGTGCTGAGGGATCGAGAGCGACTGGCTGGGGCGGACGTGGAAGGACTTCAACTGGGACCGAGGATGGAGAACGGGGGAAGAGAGCAGTCTACAGAGACAAGTTGGGAGCAAAGGCTCCCCCTCCAATAGTAGCAAGCGGCAAGTGATTCGATTGCTCCAACATGAACTTCCCAAATCACCGGGGTGGATGGACACCGACGACCGATTGCCTACGGCGGCGCACCGTCCCAGATGTCGGCAGCACCGAAATTACCGTGATATACCTCTGGCTGTTATCTGCCGCTGTTATGGGGTTGATGACGATCGCACGAGTCAAGTCAAGTGAGGGGTAGCATGACGTAATGTGAATGTTAATGGGAAGGTTGAGCAAGGCTGGGTAATTCCAACATGAACGGTTGATGGGTAAATGACTATGGCGACTGCACATGATAGCATCACAAAAAATCGAGATATGGCTTGAGTGGGTAACTTCTGGTATCGTTAATTAATCTGGAGATATCTAATACACAGAAAGCGAGTTGAGCTCGATCATCCAAACAGGTGCCATGTTTGCCAAATAGTAACTCGGATTGTCGAGCTGCGACTTCAAATGTCACGACCAGACTGCCAGAGAAAACCGGCGAAGTCCTGTTGATGAGAACCCAACCACAAGAGGTAGCCCGACTAGGAATGTGCTTCCTGCCAGCCACCAACCCACTCGACATCTGCGAGATCATTGCGCTTCTCCCTGCGCCAGTAATTCCAATCTCTGCCCTTATTCCAGGGGCAATCCTTGGCCTTTTCCTTGGGTGATTTGGTATGAGTGATATGAGTGTTGTTGTGCGCAGTTTGATCCCAAACTCCCGCCGCATAAGAATTGTATCCCAGCCCAATTGTTCGCTGTTGTCGAGGAACCTCGGGTGACGTCTGCGAGTACGATAGGCCCGTGAGTCCGCGACGACGCTGACCCAGGGCACTCCACTTGTCGAGGTTGTCCCGCTTAGGAGATGATTGACGAGTAGCCAGCATGGGCGTTGACTTCGGTGGAGAGGAGTGTTGGAAAAAGAATCCATCAGCAGCGTGGTCGCCGTCAATATCGTTGCGGATCAGCTTGTGGCTGTCGTGGTGCGAGCGCTGAGGGGTAGTCGCAATGGGGGTGGCGTCGACCGTATCGCAGTCGTCCTTGTCATCCAATTTACTGTCGTGGCTCCAGGTCCTCGAGTTGAGGTCCTTCAAAGACTGCATTTGCCTCTCGCGCTCCGCCTCCGCCTCCTCTTCCTCCTCGTCCTCGTCCCACATGTCACTCCAACTCTTGGACACAACATCCTTACGACCGAAAACCAACGACATGGAAGAAAGGTTGCTTCGGGGCTTGGTCATGTTGATCGGAAGAGAACCGGCCATTGGCGAGACCTTAGGAATGGGGCGAGGCGCCGCCTTCATGGGCCGGCCAATGTGGAGCGACTTCATGGAAGCACCAAGGCTAGAGTTGAGCGTAGACGAGATGGAAGCTGTCTGAGTAGAGCTGAACCAGCCTGAAGTCTCTCCCGACTTGGAGAACAAATCCTCGGTGTAAATCTCGTCGTCAGGAATGGCGCTGAGTTGACGGATGGGCTTGGGGGGTGTGGAGTGCAAGGCCTTGGCCCAAGGGAAAGCACCCTGGTCGACCTGAGGACTTTGGATGGAGGGTGTTCGGAGAGGCTCGCGATTGGCGCTGGCCATGACATGACGCTCGGCGGAACAGAACTCGTCATCATCCTCCTCAGTGGTGGTGAAGCTGACAACACGCTGGAGGGCAGCACGGGCACCAACGAGAGACCTTTTCTTGGGGTCCAAGCTCATGCACTGGACAATCACTTCGTAAGTGTCCTGAGACATGGACGGGAAGACGTCAAAGAGAGACTGCTTGTCCCTGGAGAAGTCCAGGAAGAGCGGGTCCGCCTCTGTCGGGGTGGTGAACGGGTTCCGAGAGAAGAGAATGTTGAGGAGGCAGATACCGATGGCCCAGATGTCGGCTTGAGCAGGAGAGTAGCCGGCACCGGCAGAGTCATACTGCTCAGGTGACATATAACGGTCGCTGCCGACGGTGTTTTCCAGAGTCCAGTTCTCGGTGGTCGCGAGTCCAAAGTCGCCCAGCTTCATGTCACCAGACTTGGTGAGGAAGATGTTCTCCGGTTTGATGTCTCGGTGGAAGACGCCCTTGGAATGGATGTAGTCGACAGCATCCACAAGCTGCAGCATGAACTGTCGAACATGCTCGGTCTCGAGAGGTCCGTGACCGTTGCGAATGGCTTCGTACAAGTCACCTTGGGGACAGAATTCGAGAACCAGGTAGAGGTGAGCATCGGTCTCGAAGGTGTCGAGGAGATTGACGATGTTGGGATGCGATCCAAGGCGGCTGTGGAGAACAAGCTCCTCGGACTTCTCATCGATGGCGAAGTCGAAATCAAACTCATCAGCGGCTTCCTTCTTAGTCAAGCACTTGATGGCGACGGTTTCGTTTGTTTTGACATTCTTGGCCATGAAAACCATGCCAAAGGAGCCATGGTTGAGGGGTGAGATGGTCTGATACCGACCATCGAGCAGAACGCCATTGTGGAAGCTGTCTCTCAAGCATGCCATGTCGAAACTGGAAATGAAGTGGAGCAAGGGTATCGAGCGAGGAAACGAGATGGCGACGAAGGTGATGATACAGCCTGAGAGCAAGCTTTTCTTCGGGTGTCGACGGTTTCGTTGCTGAGCTGGAGGGTTCGGGAAGTTGCCGAGTTGAGAAGGGAGGGTGTGCGCAAGTGATGATAGCTTCGTAACGGGGTGTTAAAGCTTGAAGGTGGCAAGTGTTGTTGCCAAGAATATACAGGTTTGGAAAGAACAAATCTAACAGGAAACAAGACGGTATCTAACTCCTATTCGTTCACGTATCAGAGGCTCATTGAGGGTATTTTTTGCTGTTGTCGGACATATGAAAGCGAAGGTCTGTTTGTTGATGTTTGTTGTTTGGTCGTAATCGGCTTTTGGACGTCGGGGTCCGGGAAAGACAAAGAAGTATCGTTAAGAGGACATTGAAATAGAGCAAGTTTAATGGGAAAAGTAGAGAGTGGTGCCCGGAGGTAGAAATTGAAGAGCGAGATCAACGTGTAGGCGTTGATTCGCAGGAGAAAAAAAGTGTCGATTCCTGACTAGAGGCTTCGGACGAGTTTGAGAGTCGGCGACGCCTAGCGGCTGTTGGTTCTGAATGGCACGAAGGCCGGTGGATGTGGTGGTTTATGGCCGAAGGTGGTTGTCGTCGAAGTGTGAATGCAACGGCTTGCAAGCAAGCAGACTACCGGGATCGGCAAAATAAGGGCTACAGCAGCATTCGAGCGTCGAGAGCGTACTGGAGAACGAATCGAAGGACGGGAATCGTTCAAGTCGAGACGCAAGATTGGGCGTGGCTCTTATTTGAATGAGAGGGTGGAGGTGTCGTTGCTTGGGGAGCACGAGGCCTCGAGGAATGACAAAGGCGGGGGAGACAAGTGAGTCAAAGGACACGGATGTGAGTCGGTGTTCGATGACAACAAATGCCGAGGCGAGTGGAGTCGGAATTGAACGACGTCCAAGGGGCCTCTCTTCTCTTGATCTCTGTCGATGATTGACGGGTCGAAAGTCGTGTCAACCCTTCGGCGGAGGTGGTGAAATTGAGCGGTTGCTTGCAGAGTGACTCGCAGGCGGAAGCGGTGGTTTGGGGATGCGAGTGTCCGTGGGTTGGCGATAAGGAGAGATAGGGGAGAGAAGGGGGAGGGAGGTGAGGATAGTGAGGGAGGAGGTTTAGGCGGGATGGAGGATGGTGGCTAGCAAGCAAGAGGAGTAAGAGAGGCCGTTGATGACGATGAAGATGAGGTGCGGTAGAGTAGGGAAGACAAAAGAAGGAAGGGCGAAGATGGTGAAGGGGGAGTATTAGAGTAAAGTAGGCAAGTGCAGGATGTAGGCAGGCAGAGTACGGTAGGTTGGACGAAGGAAAAGGGTGGGTAGGCTGGTGCAGGGAAGACAAGGCGACAAAAAGAGAGGTGAGTGCGAGAGTACGAGAAGAGTGCAGGAGTGCGTGCGTGCGTGCGTGTGTGTGTGTGTGTGTGTGAGAGCAAAAGACGGCGAAAGAAGAGGATGGAGGTGAATGGACGAGGATGGATTGGCTTGGATAAGATGGGATGGAATGGGGAAGGGCAGAGGGACTGAACAGAGAGCGAGACGAGAGCGAGATAGGCAGACCGGGGTGGAAAGGCGAGCGCGTGTACGTACTCGGAACTGCGTATTGCGACACATACACACGTTGTGAGGTGAGTGAGTGTCAGGTACCGAGCAATGTACTCACGGCCAGGACACGGTGTGCGTGTGCTGGGTACCTTTACGGCGCTGCGGGAGATACGGTACAATCGGGGGCCAGACGGTAGGAAACAACTGGACCCAGCCAAGCAGGAAGGAAGCAGGAAGAGGACCGGGAGAGGCGGTGGACAGAGGGCGGTACGTACCTCGATGGAGCATGGCGCGCTACGTGGAATGATGGGGGGAGGGTAGTGGGACGACCTGGACGCACGCTTGACTAACTTGCAGCAGCATTCAAGCAGGATTGCTTGTCTCTCTCCAATGAGTCCAATCCCCAGGTCCCGTTGTCTGTATTCCTGCAGGACGGCGTTCTGGCTGGGCTGGCAACGAAACGCGATGCAACGCAACCCAGCCATGTCTATGCCCATGGACATGGCCATACCCATGATGGAAGCAGCCAGACTGACAGACCGACAGTTGCTGTGCTTTGCTTGGAGAGAGAGAGAGAGAGTCGATGGATGTATGATGGCAACATAGACAGAGAACTGATAGATGGGACTGCCTGATTGAGAGGAAAGGGTCAGCCCGGATGCCCCACCTCTTCTCACTGGATGGCCTGTGATCTCTTTCTTGCTCGTCTCCGTTTAGTCCCTTCGGTTCCGTTTCGTTGGATTGGCGATAGGATTCTTCTCCAAGTGTCGCAACAGACCGAGATGGCCCAGGCTACTGAAGGTGTGCATAATGACACTGTGCCGTCCGCGGTGACATAACGGAATGCTCTGCCCAGTGTTGGCTGACGCACTGGCGACCCTCCGTGTACCTTCCCTCTAGTATTTCCTAGGAGGGATACCACAGCTGTGACAGTTCCGAAATGTGCCTCGTTAAACCTAGCGGGAGCCACCTGGCTGGGCTGGCTGGGCTGGCTGGCAGCTTCCTCTCCCACTAGCACCAAGGTACCCAAGCACCCCAAAGCAACAGGCCAGGTGACTGTTGACATAATCCACGGTGGATTATCGACGGGTCCCCGGAGCGGCCTTTCTCGCCCAACTTGTAGCTCCATGCCGTCTGTCCGTCTGCCCCGTCAGTCATAGGAGCAATTAATCATTCCTCTTCCCGCCTTCGTAACTTGCTGGGAGCCGCCAGCGAGGAAACAAGAGTCATACCTCGCGCTATCCATACGTATCCACACTATGTTGAGATGCCCAAGGAGGTAATGAGGTCTCTTCGTGCCCGCTCCAGCGATTTGCGGACGGGACCTTGATTGATTGTCACTCACCATCGGGTTGGGTGACCGAATTGGATGGGTTGAGTTGATTCATCAGAAACAGAGCACGACACCAATCCGTCGCCCATGTCTTCCATTGACTTCGACGGGGCGCCGACCAAGACGCCATCTCCTGGGCGGCTGAGGATGCCACTGTGTCTTCCGGTAACGAGAATGCGTTCCGCCTATGTAGTCACCGTGTAGATGGACTGTCGTCTGGAAGTAAACATGGTGTTGATGCCGACTCTGTCCATTAACATAAACATCAATAATACGGGCGCTGCAACAATAACAACTTGGGAAGAACGTTGGTCGCCCGCTGGTGGGAGGGGGTGCCGCCAAACCAATTAAACTTGGGTACAGCACTACCCTGTTGGGGCAATGACGAATGATGATAGCAAGGTACGCGGATTCGGGCGGACTATGGGAGACGATGCTACACAGTTTCGTAGAGATCTGAGGTCCCTCGCAAACACAAGGAGCCTGACCGTAGCGACAGTGCGACGACAGGGCGATGCTCGAAAACTTGGTTCGAGGGACCAGGCTTTTGAGACAGCGGGCGAACCCCTGCGATACGTATGAATGGGCGAATAGTTGGCAGTCTGCTCGACCGGGGAAGATGTCAAGGTGGGGTAGCCCGAGGTTCGGTGTTGAGTGAGGTATGAGGTGTGATTGCAAGTGGCTGCAAGGGACCGTCTGGGGTTGAGCACTCGATCACCATTTTCAGTCTGTTCTGTATCGAGTACAACACTGGTGCTAGGCATGGCGAGACATCACCGGCACGATAGCGCGTGAATGAGGATTACGGTGTCTCTGGCTGCTGATACACCAAGTGAGCACTGTTTGTCGCTGGCTAAGAGTAAAAGGGCAAAAGACAACTTGGAATCCGAAGGTTCAATCGCCGAGAAGCCAAGTTGCAGTGCCGAGTATGAGGAACGAGCTCACACGTCGATACCAAGATACGTTGTGTCTCTGTCAAAGTCACACCGTATCGGACAAGTGCTGAACGTCCCGTTCCAGCTCGTAGCAGGAACCCCGGAACGGATTCGCACCTCACCCCGAAAAGTACTGGCAGGCTGCTGCATGCTTGTTGTTGTTGCTGCCGCTGCTGCTGCACTGCCGGCTAGGTACCTGACAGCCACGACGGCCACGGCCAGCCATTTCTTGGGGTCGAACCCCACTCAGCTGCGTGGTTAGTTGCCACACCGCCCCAGCGGTACGTCGTCGACAAGTACAACTCCCGCCAACAATGTATGCTATGCCAACTTGGCGGCGGCGTAGCGATGATTCATGCGGGCTGCCACACTGCCACCACGGCTGCCACCCAAGTTTGCGCCAGACGCCTGTCGTCTGCCAGCAGGCCAAACGTCCCGCGTGTGTGTCGCGTGCCAGTGCCAGACCTGCCCATGCTTTCTCTTACATTTTCGCGCGCAAACCAGTTCAAGACCTCCGATTTGCTCGATTCAATTCGTGCAACGACCGGACAGGCGCAGGGCGGACGCGGCGGGAAGCGCGCAACCATGGACAACGACCGATCGACCGGCCCAGACGGCCATGGACCCAGGACGAATGTCCATAGCGCCATTGCCCATTGCCAGAAGCTCATTCGTTCGTGGGCACCAACAGGAGTCACGCCCGCCAGGTACAGATTCCAGCAGCCCAGCAGTGCAGCGATTGCACATTCCGGCCAGCCTTTTTTTTTTTTTTTTTTTTTCCAAATCCTGGTGTAACCTGTCAATGTTCTTCTTGATGACCGGCAAGCTCAGAATCAACGAGGGTGAGGGCAAGTCGGAGGCCTTGGAGCCGACGAAGGAGCGGTGGTTTGCAGTGAGTAATC
>JAIMZG010002297.1:0-10620 GCA_020466075.1 Colletotrichum coccodes
GGTGTGTGCTGACAAGGGGTATTTGGTGAAATTAATCCTGGGGTTGGTGCAAAGGTGTCTATATACACGGGGGAAGACTCCGTGTTGATCGATGCTGTGTTGTGGCAAGAGTTGGGTGGTTGGCTGTTCTCTTTCCTCGGTTGACGCAGATCCGGGCTTCGACAGGGAGAAGCCGGCTGCTCCAGGATACGTGCTGGGCTCGGGGGGGTGGGTGAAGGTAATTAAACAAGTCGAAAAGCAGCGTCGTGTTCCCGAGTAAACACTCAAGTCTGCGACATGACATTGGCAGAGCCGCCGAGCTGACGCTTGACTTGCTCGCGGGCCCAGCGGGCCGTCTCGATCGTCCTGGGTTGGAACTCGCGGTTGGTCTTCGTCTCCTTGATGAGAGCGGTCAGCCACTCCTGACGGAATACGTCGACGAGCTCGCCGTTAGGGTAGGCATCGGCGAGATCGCCAATGACACCCATGGATGCCCTCATGAGGGCCTCGCTGCGGTTCATGTCGCTGGCAATCATGTTCAACAGCTGGAAGATGGAAGGAACGTATTGCTGAAGAGCGGGGGCTGCGAGAGTGTTAGTGGAAATTCGAGGCAAGTAGTCACCGCACATACTCTTGTTGCCGGACTTCATGGCACCGATGATGCCGCCCCAGGCGTCCATGATTCCCTCACGGAGAGAGATGACATAGTCGTACATCTCGTAGGGGCCCTCGGGGCCGGCGTTCACCGTCGCCGCCTGCTGCAACACTTGGGCAATGACCGACAGGTAGGTCTCGAAGTGACCGCCAATGGCACCGGCAATGTCACCGAAGCACTGCAGGATCGCAGGCTTGAACTGGTTGCTCAGAGCGGTGCTCTGTAGGTGTCGTTAGTATAATGCATATGCGAGCAGTGAGGACGTCGATACTAGCAACAAGGGCAAAGGCATAGACGGAAGTGGCAGGTACAGAGAAAGGAGGGTAAGGGGGCAGGGAAGGAACAAACCTTGAGGTTGTGCAGCAGGTGATTCATGAAGTTGTCGCAGTACGGCTGGCTGCGCTCGCCAAGGGATCTGGTCAGATCGCTAACGAGACCGATGGCCATGGCGCACAGGCCGGGCTCTTCCTGGTTAGAGAGAGCGTTGTACAGGAAGGGGGTGAAGGCCTCCATGTACTTGGAGAAGTCCTCCTCCATGGCGTTGGCAAGAGCGCTGATGGTGGCGAAGACGCCGTCGGGCACGCTGGACTTGTTGCCGACAGTGCTGAGGATCTGAAGCAGGGTTTGCATGATTCTGTCACCCTGGGGGATGACCTCCTTATCCAGTCTCTGGATGATGGCCTGGAGGACGGTGCACAAGCTGGTCTGCATCTCCTCCAGCATGATCCTGTCCTCGACGCTGACGACCTGGCTTTGCATGGGGATAGTGCCCTCGAGGCGCTCAATGATAACACCGGACAGGGAAGCGATAGGCGCCATGCTCTCGCTGGCGGCGTTCTGCACGAAGACATTGAGGACTTCGTAGGCGGCGGTGCGTACGTAAGAATCGCAATCGGGGCGGGCCGTCAAACCGAGCAGGTTGGTGACGCTCTGGTTGAAATGAGGGGTCAGAGGGTTCTGAGCGTCGCTGAGGTCGCCGGAGAAGCGCTCGGCCAGGTTCATCAGGGCCCAGCAGCACGAAGATGCTATCTTGGCGTTGCTCATCAGTCCGTTGAACAGAGAACGGATAAGAGGATCCAGGTGCTGGTTGGGGTCAATGCTGTCAGACACGCTCTCGGTGATACGACCAAGGGCATAGGCGGTCGAGTCCTTGACGTGCAGAGAGCTGTCGTCCATCATGCCGATCAGGATAGGAAGAGCCTGCTTAACGATGGGGTCGAGGACCTTCTCATCGGGGCCGTCCATGATGGCGCCGAAAGCAGAAACGGCGGCGTCACGGTGGTGCCAGTCTTCGGCACGCAGGTTGCCCTCAACGAACTGGAGGACGGGGCTAATGATGGCAGCACCAATAGCCTGGGCGTAGAGAGCGAGACACTGGTAGGCAGCGCGGGCCAAATTGTACTCGTCATCGGCCGCATCCTCATCCTGCTTGGTCAGGAGCAGGAGGAGAACGGGCACAACCTCGTTGGCAGCTACGCGAGCGAAGTTGTAGAAGGGTCGCATCTGGTCGGCACTCTCGACCTGCAAGAACAACGTTAGCAACTGTGCGGGTTCCTCGGAAAGGTGGGTTGGTAAGGCGAATCATACCTGAGCGTTGTCATCCTCGATACCAATCTCCTCCTCGCAAACGGTGCTCCAGAACTCGACGGCAAGCTTGGCAACGTCCTCGTCCGAAGACTTCATGCCCAGAATGGTCAGGCCGAACAGGGCCTTCTCCATGTAGAAGCGCATGTTGTCGTAGTAGAGACCCATGATGCGGTTCAGGCATCCGAAGGCACCCTGCTGTATCCGGGAGTCGTCGGCCTGTGTGGCCTCGCAGACGACCTGCATGATGTAGTTGCGCTCACCCTCGTGCTTGAAGTTGTTGCCGACGAACTCGAGCGAGTCACCGAGGGCCGTGATGGCGGCCAGGCGGACCTCGAGGCTCGTCTCCTCCTTGCGGGCGCCCTGAACGACGGCGGTCAGGATGGCGTTGGAGTGGGCAATCAGAGCGGTTCGCAGATCAGGATCTTGGCTCTCGCAGATGTAACCGATCGTGGTCAAGGAGGCCTGCTTCTGGTGCTCGCCACCCTCGCTGACGTTCTTGACGAGGATGCCCATGAGGTCCTGCCACTGGCCTCTCGGCAGCTCGATGGAAGCGATGGAGGAGATGACCTGAGCGGCGGCCTGGCCGGCCTGGGCGTTGGACGAGGAGAGTGTCTGTAGGGTCAAATCCTTGACCCGCGTCTTGGTCTCGTCATCTGTCTGCTGGAGCCATTTTGCCTGAAGCTCCTGGTGGCGGCTGAAGTCACGGGCGGTGAAGGCGTTCTTGAGGGCGAGACCGGCGGCGGCACGGATGGAGCCATCGGCGCTGTCGTTTGCAAGCTCTTGGACGAGGGTTGCGAGGTATAGGGGCTGTTGGGAAAAGTTGGTTAGCAAATTTGCCAGCAGCGGTGGGGGGAGGGGACTCGGCGTCCAAAAGTGGGCGGGCACGTACGAAGTTGTTGTCAGCGGCTTGTGTAAGTTGCTGCTCGGCAGCATTGCGCAAGTTCGCGTCTATTCAGAGTGTTAGCCTAGTCCTATCGATCGGGATGTATTCGTGATGCGCGTTGGGAAGATGGAATCCAAGGAAGGGCAGGGCCTGTCTTATTGCCCTGGGGGCGGAGGAACGGGGGAGAATAGGAGAATTTGTTGTTTATGGAGATGCTATGCGGCGAAAAGGCCTATGACGATGGGGATGTAAAACTTACCAGGCGACAGCGAATTGGCCAAAACCTGGTTGATCTCTGAGCCCGACATGTTTGCGGCTCAAAATGTGGTGGTATGTAGAAGGTAAGGCTGAGCCAGTGCCGATGTTTGGAGGTGGTTGTCGGAGGGGGCTCGTTGACAAAGTTGCACGTGTCAGGTGGGAGGAAAGGGTTCAAGGCACCGCAACTGAGGTCAGAGCAGCAGCAAGGCAGAGAGTGGGAGATGCGGGGGGGTTGCTATTTTGCGGCGGCGGTCTAGACGACAGGCTCAAAGTTGGCGCGGTGTGAGGCAGGCGCCAGGGGGTCGCAGTCGGCAGTGAGCGAGCGCAGAGTGAGGAAAAAGTGACCGAACTGGCGGAGAAGGAGGTAGAGAGATAGAGAGAGGGGTAGGATCACTCTGGATTCCGTATTAAAATGATGCGCCGAAGACGATGGGGTCTTGAGACGAAAAGGCTGGGAAGAATTAGAGGGCGTACCGTAAAGAAAAGATGGTCGCGATAACAACAGACGGAAGAGTGTGTGTGGGATGTAAAGTGAGGATTTTTTTTCTCGTCCCTTTGGGTTTGGTGGAAGGGGAGGAAAAAATAGGAGCGGGACCTGGCGAGGTTGTTGACGATGGAAGTGCAAAAGCAGAGCTATGCGTGCTGTATGTAGTACCCAGTGGCCCGTTTTCCGAGAGAGGGTACCTGAGGTGAGCAGCAGAGCAAGAAGTGGCGGCGACAGAGGCCAGCGTCTAGTGGTGAATTGCATGCACTGTAGTGGGCGGGGATGTAAAGGACGCGGGGAGAGGGACGCCGGCGATAGAGGGATTGGCAGTGAATCGCGGTGGCAATGGCAGTGGCAGCTCTCACTTCTCCAGGCGGGCGTGCAGCGAGCTGGAACACTGGAACAGTGGAGGTTCAGTCGTCAGCGTCGTCCAGGCTGCTGAGACAGCCAGGTATTCCTGCTTGTCTTTTGGCTGGAGAGGTACGCCGAGATTGATACAGTGCGATGTGTAGCTCCGAGGATTCACCTCAGTCCGACACAGACGCAAACCGCCACTTTCAACAGGCTGGCGAGGTAAAAGCGGGCAGTCGAAGGAAGGAAAGAAGGAAGGGCGTTTAATGAGTGTGGGGAAGGAGAGAGTGCCTGATGCAAAAACCGAGGAGGGGTTGTTTCCGCGTGCTTCTAGCTTGGACTCCCTTCTCCTGCGCTTTGGGGAGCCTCTCTGGGAGACCCTGGATTGGTCCAATGTGCGACCGACAGATTTCCGAACCCAACCGACGCTGCGAAGTGCCTGTTTGCTCTTTCCTTTTCATACCTCTTCTTTCATAGACTTAAGACTGCAGTTCGTAGTCAACAAGGTAAGTACATACGTATGGATGGCTGACTGACTGACATGCTATGAATCAACCGAGGGCGGGGAAACTGAAATCAAAATACTGGAAGCGGGAGCATGTTTTTTCCTTTCCTAATGCGGCATCTCATGTCTCTGACACAGTATCAGCCCCGGTCGCCAGCCCGTACCTCATTGCAGCATGAGACCGCATTCCAGTTAGGCAGCCATCAGGCAAGACACACTATTTCTGTGTAAAGCCCCTGCTGAAAAGGTACTAGGAGATCTCCTCTTATTGCGATTCCAGTATCTGCGCCCCCCTCTCTACCCACATCCGTCCGAAACCCCACACAGAGGAAAGAAAGAGAAGCACAATTGGACGTCAGGGCTGGAGCTTGCGTCTGCGTTGCCGGGCTGCCAGTTGGAGACCTTTTCTTGTTATGTTTTTTTTTCTCTCTCGATTTACAAAGTACTGTTTTGGCCCAAAGCCAAGGCTCAGGAATGATGCATGCATAAAATTTAAATGTGCTTATTCACGGCCTCAAACTTTATGGAATACGCAATTCAAAAATCTCCTCGCCTCGGTTGGAGGAGACGGACCGCGACCCAACGCCCATGCGTCGTGCCCCTCCCCAAATCAGATAAATGACATCTTGAGACGACAGCTTGGTTTCCTCCTTTTTTTTTCCCTCTCTTTCTTACCGAACCCAATATGCAAGTGCGTAAGGCTGCCTAACTTCGGGCGTCGGATGAGGGGAGGTTTGCGCGGGCGGGTGAATGACAGCACCCGTGCTACCCCCCGAGTCAGACTCCGACGTCATTTCCTCAGGCACCTGGGACCCGAGCGCGCCTGCCTTGGCCGACTCAGGTATCGTCTGGGAACACGATGCTAGGACATTATTGTGGACACAAACGGCGAACGACCGTCAACCTAGACGATGCGTCAAGAGTGACAAGGCATTGGTCACCACGCTGCGGTCTGTGATACCCAACTTCAAAGTTGCAGATCGCCATGACAGTTACTGTTCCCATAGAGCTTCGCCGAAACATGTGTATGCTGAAGTGCAGTCTGCTTGTGACACAACGAGACTATCTGTAGTTTATGGAGGGCTGTAGCCAGGACCAGTTCGGAATACCAATGACATGCGAACCTGCGCAGGCATTCCGTCATGTCGTCACCGAGCAATGGCTGTTCAAGATGTCAACGACCCATTCCCTTCCAGGTGTCTGGAGTATATTTTCAGCCGACGCGGATGAACTACGCCACTCGACTGACTTCCCGGCCATTCTGTGGTATGTTCTATGTGTTCTGCAACCTCTGGCCGTGGCGGAAACACCTTAGCCCAACGGCTTTCCCATCAGGCATGCGCTCGAATCAAGTCATCCATTCCTTTCGGGTCCGCAAGCGTCCAGCGTTGTAGTTAACGGACAGAGAAGTCGATGTTAATCATGTCTGGTTACCCCTTATTTCGCATTGGTCCCCACCGCCCACGAGCCCGTTTTCTGTATCCAAGTCGACGCTGGAGATATTGACGACCGGGTGGCCGCGTTGGACCTGGTCATCTCCAACCGAAGGCGTAAGTCAAGAGGCGACTATGGCAAGGAGGGGCCATGTTGTCCGTTGCGCCTAACTACCGACAACGATAAGAAGTGCCCTCGTCCCCCTTCCGATGCAGTGGTCGGGGCCCAGTCATCGTCCTCGTCGACGAGGCGTAGGCAAACTTTTAGGTCAGCATTGGCTCCCACGGACACGGAGAACACGAATTTCTATTTTAGTTCTCATAGCAGGAACAAAAACGGGCTTCGACTCGGTCGACTATCTTTCAGTCAATGGCTTTCCTGACCAGTTGGAAGGATAGCGTAGGGACTTCTCCAATGCTCCAGTGACCCTACGATATTCTACCCTCTCCTGCGCACTCTGTTATTTTGACAGGAAGCAGGCGGGCGTGTCTCGTAGGTGTAGATATGAAGGCCTCGCCTGGTTTCAAGAGCTGCTGTGACTCACGTTTACTAGCCCTTCTGAATAACATCAGGCTGTTTCTACATCGAGCGGGTGTCTCCAAATCATCTTTACGACCCCGCCGCATCATGGCCCTCATCCTGTCCGCAAAGACCTGTCGGTGCCAAGCGGCTCATTATCCACCCCAACAACCGCCGACAGTCGACAAAGGCATGTTATCTATTCGTACGCTTTGTCATAGGCTGTCTGTCAAGCACATAGGCCACAACCTCTTTCAGCCACCGATAGAGATAAGCCCAAGTAGCCTCAACTCTCACCGTCTCTCCAAGCAACCTATATCTCTCTTCCCCCAGCTGCTCTGTCTCACAAAGGGAGGCACGTCTTCATCCTGATAAATTCCCATTCATTTATGCGCAACAGCTGTCCAAACACAAGAAAGGCCTCATGGCCATGCTACTATACCACCGACAGCGACAAACCATCTCATCGACCATATCAGTCATCTGCTTTTGAATCCCTCTCCGGATGCAATTTTGAACCAAACTTTTCTCATGTCCTTGAATGCGTATAAAAGAAAAACCATAGTCCCCATCCAGACTAAACCCCTTACATGCCGTTCGCTTTCTCTTCCAGGACCGAGACGACGCTTGGCGTCTCTTGCGACGCGCCGTTCGTTCCGTTCGCTGCGTCGAGGTCCAACTCTTGGCTCAGGGATCTTGTGGGGATGGGCTTAGCGAGAATGGGGCTTCCGGGGCGACTGCCGACGAACTGTGACACCCTGTGTTAGCAGACATCTTCTTGTTCGGATCGAGAGGTAAAGGTACTCACGTTGCTGGCGGCGCTCAACAGGGCACTCAGAGAACTCTGGACCACGTCCTCGTGGATACCGATACCCCAGTACCTCTGCTTAGTGCCCGTGGCCGTGCACTCAATGTAGGTGGCGGCCTTGACATCGCGACCGGCGCCGATGGCGTGCTCCTTGTAGTCCTCGACGTCCAGGGTGACACCGACGCTCTTGAGGGCGTTGGCCAAGCTGGAAATGGGACCGTTGCCGCGGCCGCGCAGCTTGTACTCCTTGCCGTCAATGGAGACGACGCCCTCGAACACTCTCTTGAGGTTCTTGGTATCCTGCGTCTTGCCGGGCTGGGGAGGCGCGGGCGACTGCGAGCGGTCGGGAGTGATACTGTAATCGACAATGGTGAAGCGCGGGTTGTCGTGGAGGTAGTAGGTGGACTCGAAGAGATCCGTGATCTCATCCGAGAGGAGCTCGCGGCCGAGCTGATCAGCCTTGTTCTGCACGACCTTGGAGAAGGCGACCTGCAGGCCACGGGGGAGATCGAGCTGGAGCTTGCGCAGGATGATCCAGGCGGCGCCACCTTTGCCGCTCTGCGAGTTGACGCGGATGATGGCCTCGTACGTGCGGCCGATATCGGTGGGGTCGAGGGGCAGGTAGGGGATCTGCCAATACTCGTCGTTGGACTTGACGGTCTGGTCGCGGACCTGGAAGCCCTTCTTGATGGCGTCCTGGTGGGAGCCGGAGAAGGCGCAGACGACGAGGGAGCCGCCGTAGGGGGCGCGGGGGTGCACAGGGATCTTGTTGCAGACCTCGACCATGTCGATGACGCGGTTCAAATCGGAGAAGTCGACGTTGGGGTGGACGCCCTGCGTGTACAAGTTCAGGCCGAGGGTGACGAGGTCGACGTTGCCGGTGCGCTCGCCGTTGCCGAAGAGGCATCCCTCAACACGGTCGGCGCCAGCCATCTGGGCCAGCTCGGCCGCGGCAACGGCGCAGCCTCTGTCGTTGTGGGGGTGGAGGGAGACGGCGATCTTCTCGCGCTCGGTGACGTTTCTGCAAAAGTACTCAATCTGGTCGGCGTAGACGTTGGGGGTGGACATCTCGACGGTGGCGGGCAGGTTGAAGATGATGGGGACCTCGACGGTGGGCTCCCAGGCGGCCTTGACAGCCTCGCAGATGCGGACGACGAACTCGGGCGAGGTATCGGAGAAGGTCTCGGGGCTGAACTCGAACTGCCAATTCGTGCCGGACTGGGCGGGGTCGTCCTTGGTCAGGGAGCGCACCAGCTTGGCGCACTTGACGGCCAGCTCGACGCTCTCGTCCTCGCTGAAGCCGAAGACTATCCTTCGGAAACACTCGCTCGTGGCGAGGTAGATGTGGACGATGGCGTTCTTGGCGCCCTTGAGGGACTCTACTGTCCTCTTGATGAGGTCCTCGCGGCAGGGGGAGAGGACCTGGAGATATACGTCGTCGGGGACGGCGCCGGGGGTCTCGATGAGACGGCGGGTGAAGTCGAAGTCGGTTTGCGAGGCCGAGGGGAAGGAGACTTCGATTTCCTTGTAGCCCAGGTCGCACAGCATCTTAAAGTAGCGCCACTTCTCGTCGCCGTTCTGTACACAGGAGACCATGTTAGCGCCATTGTGACGGGGTGTATGAGAGAGGGCGTCGTGGAGGGGGAAGACGTGCCATTGGGTCAACCAAGCTCTGGTTGCCATCGCGCAAGTCGGTTGACAGCCATCGTGGGGCTTTTGTGATGGTCCTGGAGGGCCATTGGCGGTCGGGGAGGTTAACGGTAGGGAAAGGCTTGTATTTCTTCCACGGTTCCTTGAGCCTGTCGCCGGAGAGATGATCAGCTTGAGGTCGTGTCGTAATGCGACTTTTCGTCTGGGGTCTTGAGATCTTTCCTGGGAGTCCATTGAGTCACCTACATGGGCATCTTGGGCGAGTGCGGGGCAGATTTCGCGGAGGTGTAAGTAGCGTAAAAGTAGGGCGGATCTTTTCCCGGCAGGATGGCGTCACGACGGGTTTGGGGAAGGAAAGTAGCTTGACCAGCAGAAGGAGGGAAAGAGGTCCAAGGCTGTAGGGTGTATTTGTAGAAGGTTTGCGAACAAAAGAGCCAGGAATCACATCCAAAGGGGGAAGAGGGAAAGGTTTTGAGTCACAAGGTTCGCCAGTCGCAAAGAGTCGGGACACTACGAAGACGGAGGACGGGACGTGGAGAGGAGCGTGGTCGACCAAGCCCACTCTTGGGTTTTCGACCCCCTCCACCAAAAACGGCTTCAAGGGAGAAGGTACGTACACTTGTGACTGACTGACAGACTGCCGGTCACGTCTACACGCCTTCAGCTCTGCCAATCTCCAGTCACTTCAGGTTTTCTCTGGTGCTTGATCGGATCGAACACACAGTCACCCGGCCCCGCGCAGGCCTGGTCCCGGTATTCCAATGGCTCCTATTGCTTCATGCATGTAGTCTGCCTGCCACCTGCGCGCAGGCCGGACGAGGAAGGGCAAGGAGACACTATTGGATGATGGCATGAAAAACTCGGTGCTATCCCGCAGTGCAGTGTCGCGCCAGAGCAGGCCTCTTCGCATTGGACGTGGACAAGATGAAGCTGCGCTGCAGTACAATGCGTCAAACAATTTTTTCTCGATTTTTTTTTACTTTCCTCTCCTCGTCCCTTCTCTCCAAATTCAATGTCATGAAAGTGGGGGCGCGTCCGATTCCCCCCCGTCTCCGCACCACGCCCTCTGAGCGACATATCGCCGCTCTGATTGGATGCCTCTTCCGCACATAGCCCGACTCGACCGGTTGTGGATGGCGGGGTTGCATTTTGCTCTGCATTCACCACCACAACTGCCACACCCGTCACCCCGTCTGCCGTCGCCTTGCTTTTTCAGCACAGCACGAGGAAGCGTGGCAGCCGGGGGCACCACTGGATTGAAGGGGTCTCCCTCCATCCTCAAACCGCCAGTCGAAATTGTCTCGTGACGACCAATGGCAGTTCAAAACGGTTATCGCTTGGCCATCACATCGAGACTTCTTTTCCCCGGCTTTGCTCTCATTGTTCGATGTCAAGTCCCGCTCGGTCCTCAGTCTGATTTCTCGGGCTTGAGCCGGATTTCTAGAACTGACTCGTCATTCTTATAAAAAAAAAACCCCCCCAAAAAAACCCCCAAGAACGACGGCCA
>JAIMZG010002298.1:0-15512 GCA_020466075.1 Colletotrichum coccodes
GGCGGGAGGGCGGGGGACGGGGGTCGCGTAGTGTGCGGTGAGGGGAGAGGGCGGTGGACGCGAGAGGGCGGCCAGTTTCGTGGAGCCGTATAGGTCGTGCCGGACTAGGGAATAAGATGCACCGTGATGGATCATCGAGCACAGCGGTTTCAACCAACCGCCTCGCCATCCGTGACAGGGCTCTCTTCTCTGTGTGATTAGGCAAGCCTGCCCGATTGTCATTGGTTGATACCCCGAGGTTGTAGTCACTTGGGAGCCCCGAATCTGCCCTCTGGGCACACATCAGAAATCTCATGCCATTCTAGGGCCCACTACTCGAAATGTGCATGGAATGTGGCATTCTTTCTCGATCCCTGGAAACCCTTTCCCCATCTCAGTCTGCGACTACCCGGAACGCCTTTCTTTTGTGCTCGAATAATACAAGTGCCGAGCCCTTCTTTCGGAAAAAGTTCGTATAAACGAAGAAGGGATAAGCCTCAGCATGCCGGTGGCCTGCCGGAGAGTTGAGCTCGCCGCGGCAGGTTGCAGCTGTCTTCTGCTTTGGAAAACATCGTGTGGCTTGCCCCCTTACCGCTTCTTGCGGTTCTGCGTCATCTTGCGGAACGCCTCCAGACCACCAGCACCGATGGGACGGTGCTCGGGGGCCCGCGAAACGTCGTATGTGCTCTTTGGCGCGATAGTGTAGCTATCGGGGAGACCGCCAGGGCGAGCACGGTTTGAAGTGACGACGGGCGCCAGCATGGCCTCGCGCTCCAACTCCCTGGCAGACTGAGAAGGCCGCTGAGTGAGGGTGAATTGTGAGCTTCCAGCTTGTCGTTGCGACATCTTGAGAGCCCTATTGAGAAGAGGGTTAGCAATGGAGCGAGATGGGCATGTGCCTCGGAGTGAAGACGTACTCGTAGTCGAACTCGCGCGTCTCGACGTGGCGTTTCTTGTAGTCATCCGTCCGCTTGAGGATGGGCCGGCTCCAGTCACCAAGGAGACGCTCGGCCATGCGCTTGATGCTGGGTTCGGGTCTCTTGGAGCGGGTATAGAAGTAGACGACCTTTCCAATGCCACTGCTGAGGAGCGCCTCTTTCTCGATGGGAAGTCGGATAAGCGCACTGAAAATATCGCGCTGGATGTTGTATGCGGGAAGGCTGCCATCGTTCAACGGTTCGAGGAAGAACTTGACGTGCTGGAGGAAGTTGGTGTCAGGGTCGAGAATGGCGTGCTGAATGTTATTCCTGTTCAGCAGGCCGGTCACCGAAGGCAAGAGCTTCAACTTGTGAACGGCTGGCTGACCAGCCTCGCGCGCGCTGTTGTCGGCCTCGCAAGCCCTCTCCATTGCGACCTTCAGGTCGGCAATCTGTTCATCAATCTCATCCTCCAGATCCTTTGTCATACATAGTCAGCAAGCAAATCTAAGCATGATAACCACAGATTCAACTCACAA
Source organism: Colletotrichum coccodes (assembly GCA_020466075.1). Taxonomy (NCBI): domain Eukaryota; kingdom Fungi; phylum Ascomycota; class Sordariomycetes; order Glomerellales; family Glomerellaceae; genus Colletotrichum; species Colletotrichum coccodes. The sequence goes on from JAIMZG010002298.1 coordinate 1,436, forward strand.
TCTCGTCCTTCTTTTTCTTCCGCTTGGCAGGTCCCTTCATGGCAGCATCCAGTGCCCTGTCGATTGCTCGCCGTCTGCGCTCCTCTGGGGTAAGATGCGACTCGTCGTCAACCTCTGGTTCGGCAGCCTTGGGTCGGGGCTTCCTCTCGCCATCAGCCTGGCGTCTCGATTTGCGAGCAGGCCTACCCGCGTCACCTTCAGCCTCGCCGGAAACATCATCGTCGCGTGATCTCTTCTCTCGGCGGCCTTCTTTCGGTTTCTTCGCTTTCGCACCGTCCGCCACCTTCCGCTTCGACGCCTTGAGAGTCTTGGCCACATCTTCATCGACGGCTACTGGACGATCTTCGATATTGGCTGTCTCTGGATCGTAGTCTTCGAACTGATCCTCGTCGATCTCCGACAGCTGATCGTCGTCAGACAGCTCGTTGGCAGTCGCGCCTCCAGCGCCCTCGCGAGGCTCTTCATTGTCAAGGTGATCGTCGCGGTCGGGCAACGGGGATTCGGGGATGGATTCGATGTCTGACATTTTTGTAGAAGAGCAGAGGGAACCAAGGGTAGCGAGATACGGAGCTAGATTTCTTGGTGGGCGAAGTTGAAAAGGCTTTGATTGATGGCCGTCGCCTCGCCTTGTCGTCGTTGCCCGTTCGGTTTTCAGATGGTCCAAGCTTAAGGCAAAGGGACTTGGAAGGAGCAACCAGCCTCAAATGCGGATCCTTCCTGTGGCTGTCAGGTTGAGTGGTAGTGCCTGTGACTGCGTGTGCTTTGTTATCGATAAAGGATACGTATCGGGCTGGGATCAGCCATCTTGGCCATCTACCACCCACGGATAGACCACCGGGGGCTCCGTTGCCTCAGGCACGGGTTGTTTACTTTGTATTGTGTGAGTGTCGTTTGTCCCTGGAACAGCGCCTAGAATATTTCGACCCTTGACCGTTACCACCCCGGACTGATTGCGACCAAAGCTGTTGCGCGCCTCACCCACAATATTCACCTTGCTTTGTTTACCCCAAGCTGTTGCATGCAAAGAAGCTCTACGATGGACCGTCGAACATACGAAAGTCCCATGGAATGGGAATACCAGGATCGAGGTCCTCTGGATGCGACGAGCCCATTTTCACAAGTTGCGAAAAGCAACACCCAGAACAGTCAGTCACAGCTTGATCGCACAATGGCCATGTCTTCATCGACGGCCTGATGTTTGGGATTGGCTATTTATCTGACTGTATCTTTTTTCTGCAGTCTTCAAATCTCCCAACAAATTTGCAAGCTCTAAGCCGAACCCGTTCTCAAGCCCCTACAAGCCGAACCTCTTCGCGGGCACCCCCTCCAAACCTCTTCCACCCCTGCCGCAGTCATCGCTCTTTTCTCCCAGAATACAGAGCAGCAACACGGCGCCGCCGTTCCGAACCCGGCCTTTACCACCCCCCGCAAACCCTTCGATGAGAGCGCATTTTCGGAAGCTTCAGGCGCAGAGTCGAGCCCCGCCTTGACGGAAAATTCAGAGGTCCCAGATGATACCCCCGACGCCGACAGATACGGAGACGCAAACATGGGCACCGCAACTCCCTCCAAGGTTGACAAGAGCTTCCGCTATGGCAAGGCAGGCCTCCAGTCATCGAAGCGCTATGCGCCAGGCAAGGGAGAGATCCCTCGAAGTGCACGAGAATACCCTGCTATAAGGAAGCGGAAGCGGCACAACCTGGACAGAGACGTCGGAAGCGTGCGGTACCACGGCTCACAGGATTGGGATGATTCGGAAGATGACTCGGACGACGACCGATCTCGCTCCGCGGCTGCTCGCAGTGGCAAGGGCAGCAAGAAGAAGAACGACGGTCGCAGCTGGGTCAGCAATCTGTTCCACACTCTAGAGGAGCACCCGAACGCGCCCGAGAATCTCTATCGCTGGATTCAGTTGTTGGTCAACTGCATCATTGTGTCGGCTTTTGTGTTCTTTTGCTGGTCCATCTTGGATACTGTGAGGTCAGATATTCGGACTGCCAACGACGCAGCTCGTCTGGAGATCGAGAATAGGATGACCGAGTGCCGGACCGAATACCAGCTGAACGAATGTGCCAAGAAGGACCGGCCTGCGTTGAAGGCAATGTGCGACGAGTGGTACGAGTGCATGATTCAGGACCCTTCTGCGATCATGAGAGTCCGCGTCACCGTCAAGCAAATCGCAGAAATCCTCAACGAGTTTGCCGGCGCTATGCAAGTCAAGGCCTGGGTAAGACATCATTTCTTAAGTCCATTCGAGGCTTGGTTTTTTAACATCCATATAGGTGTTCTTCTTCGGCATCCTACTTTTGTGCATCATCGCCAACAACCTCACGCTGGGTCGCATGGCGAACAATGCCGGCCCCACCCGCCCGACGCCACTGCATCGCGCTGCCTCTGGAGCCGCTCCAGAGCCGTCAGTGATTCCGGAGCCTTCACAGGCGTACATGTGGGTCCCTATTCAAACACCGTCACATCGCCGACACCTTCAGTATGATAACGACACCGACACGGACGCATCGCCGCCGAAGATGAAGTCAATAATGCTGCCCCGGACGCCTTCCGGACGTCGAAGCCCCAGCAAGGGCGACCGAGACCGGTTGCGAAGCCCAACCAAGTACGGAGGACTGAGCCCTATCAAGGATTACTGAGAGCGGGTGGAGAGCCTCGTGTGTCTTCATTGAGCTTGTAAGGTAGGAACCCAAGATTGGAGGCTACACTATGCATGGTATTGGAGTTTATGAGGTTTAGCTGTAAAATGTATACGTGTTCAGGGTCAGGGGTTTTGGGGGCAGATGCGGTGTCATCTGGAGACTTTGAGGCGAGCTGGTAAGCTCACGCCGCTTCTATAGGCGGATCAGGAAATAAGGTTTTGGCAGTTGTTGAGTCTGGCGGGAGTTTATAAACCTTTTACACATGCCAAGGACTCAAAATACGGAAAGCTCATATGTCAATGTTCTCTTTATTATTGCTCTTGCTGCTGCTTATCTATGACTTGAGGTGCTGTTATGGCTGATTTTGGATTGGCTGTCTTCGGGAAGCTTGTTGTTTTTGCCCGTGCCCTATGCTGAGAGCTCGGGCAGCTAGTGAGCTTAGTCATGGCGATCCTACTGCGAAATATACCTTGTCTCTTTGTGGACTAGCTCCGGTTCCACAGTCATGACGTCAATATCGATTTATCCATGAACGGACAACTCGGCCCTGTCACTTATGCCCCGCCTCTGAATGGAACCCGAGCTGGAGGTTTTCTTACTGATTCGCACGACGCACCGGCAAACCCGCAAGCTCTCACGACCGGGGGTTTGGACACAGCGACCCATCCCTGAATAGAGCAATCATGAGGCTGACAGCTGAAGGTCTCGTAGGGTTTCTAGTGATGCTTTGCTCCCCATTGAAATCTATTGACGAGAAACTGTTGTAATCTTCCTACTACTGTAAGCACACAGCTCAGCAGAGGCACCGGAGCGGATTCCGGCGCCACCAGTGCGATATCGTTATTTCCTGTCTTGTTTGGTAGGTGTGCCAGCTACCCCCCGAGGAAAAGATGTTGGACTCCAAATTCTGCCCTGCATCTGACAAGCAAAGACATTCTGTTGATACATGTCTTTGAGGGGAAAGACATGCGGCCGCCATGAGGATGGCGAGTAGGCGTTGGTGTGTACCGATCGATGCGCATGCTAGCATGCCAACATGCCTTGCGGAGATATCGCTATAGCATGGCTGGGAAATATTGGGGGTGGCTTTTTGCGCTCTTGGGGTTACGAGACAATGGCGGAATGTGCACGTTCTGCAACTGTCAACCTGGTTCAACCCATGTGTGCGAGGCCCGGGTTCCTGAGGCATGAAAACCCCAAGAAAACCCCTTTTCACGCAGGCCGGAGCAAAAGTTTGCAAAGCGTCGCGCTCGTTGTCTCCAACCGACTCAGAGGGGAGGCGAGGCCTTAGCTTGTGTCTTCAAGCGCGGGGCATCAAACCTAATTCCTCTCTCGTCACACAGCCTCGGGAGAATCGCGATGCCATCCCAGGATACCGTCGTATCAGCGCTCCAACGCGGAAAACCACCTCAGGTACTTCTGCCTTAGTGGGGTAAGGAAATCCCTGCGACGGAGGTTTGCCGGTCAGAGTTTCATAACACGCGTTATGCTCGGTGCTTCAGCTTTTAGTCTCTACGAAATTGCAGAGAGGGGACTGGGCGGAGGAAAACGTCCAGCAGGAGACGGCGGGTATGGCGGACAGAGAGGCTTTGATTATGATGGTTTCTGGGGGGTCGTTGTTTTTTGGGCGCCTCGTGTCCCGTCCCAGGAGGCCGTCTCGTTCTCTTGTTAGGTGGCAGGGGCCCCGACGCTTTATACAATGAGACGACCTGGCAATCTGGGTTGGGTGAAAAGCGCACAATCAGGGCTCAACTGCCGAGCTCGGATGTACGAAAGAGCATGCGCCTACAACATTTAAGGGGCAGTAAAAAGGTTAGGTTGGCATCGTTGGCGTGCCGCTACATGCGGGATGATGAGGGTGTAAGGCGGGCAGTAGGTCCCGCGATGGCGTAGGATCGAGGTAGGTCAGTGTTGGCAACTAGCGATCACCGGCGTCCTTCGTGCGGGTAAAAGCCAAGGTAAATAATTACAGATACTTGTGCGCAATGAGCTAACATCACAGCTTGTGTGCAGAAAAGTCTCTTTCTTAGCGCTTAGGCACGGGGTAGGGAGGACGGCGGCATCCCAGACCTGAACAAGTCAAGATAACGAATGTTTGACGTGATCTTCGACGCCTATCTTGGCTTCGGTCTATTCGCCGAATCTGTTGCTTTTTGGTAAGGCGTCTGTATCGAAACGTGCAAATAGTTCGGTGGCTAGATCTACAAGTGGGAAACCAACCTGCGTCAGGTAGGACTGTAGACGAGTCTTGACATGCATGTGTATCCTCGACTCGACTCAACGATAGGACGCACGTGCAATGGGGACGTAATGAGGCGACCAAGCGCCAGCATAAAGCTGTGGCTTATCATCCCCTCTCCCTAACCATAATCTTGAGCTGAGCTCGACAGGGAACGCACATCGTTGACTGGAAGAAATACATGTGCTGTTTTCCGTTGTTGGTCCTTGAATCGAACCAAAGGAAAGGTAGGGTAGCTGGCTAGCTTGCCTACGGACGTTCCTGCGGGCAGGTGCTCGTTCGCCTTACCTCGCCTGTGGTGCCTGCCTTATGACCTCGCACGCAAAAAAAGTTTCACCTCCACCTCCATCGCAGCACCCGAGCTAGACCTTGCGCGGCTCGAAGCTCTGGAACCTGGGGAAGGAGCTGCCCTGTTGCCTTCCACATTCCGTCACTGCTACTGCCTTGTTGTAAGGCATTGCACCTCATCTTGGTGTGTCTGTGCCTCGTCCTCAGTCTCATCTGTGTCCGACTGGAACCCGACCAGCCGACCCGACCGCTGCACCGTTATTCCTTCCCACCTTTTCCACCACCTTTCCCTTCATCACGAGCTCCATCCTCCATTGTCCGACGTTTTGTCCCCTTTGCCCCCTCTCTACAGCCACGTCTCTACCCCCTTCCTGTGCCAGCCCTTGCCTCGAGATCCCACATCTTGTTCACTGCCACGCGACTGCGCGCACACATCGCAGCCGGCGCACCGCGTAAAACCTCCTCCCAGGCTGCTCCAACATTGGACTGCAGGGTCTACGCTGAGCGCATGCTTTGGTAGCCAGGGCACCAAGGGGAAAGAGGGGCAGTAGTTGCTGTCAATCTCCTCCCTCTCGTCTTTCGCCTTCGCCCGCTCGCTCGTTTCGGCTTCGGCGACGAGAACTACACATTACAACATCCACGACGACGAGTGGCGACCAATTATCTCAGCTTGCGATCGATGCTTCCGTCTTCTTCTCCCTCCCCTAACTCGACCCTTTTGCGCCTCTTCGTTGCGCGCACCTTCCGGCCGACGCTCGACCTATTGCGAATCATCTAGCCGCCGAACGTTACTGCTCGGTGCTGCTACAACACCAACCACGCCAGATCCGAACCTTCACTCAATCGTCCAGACCGATGCCTACCCGCCTTTGAACGGCCTCATTATGTCAATTCCCACACAAAGCTTTGTAAGTCGAGTTTGCTTTGTAGACTCGGCTCGAGGCTACTACCAGTCAACCTGAAGCGCGCAAGCACCGCCGATATGGAGGAGGCACCCGGCAGCCAACAGCAGGCTCAGCCCGGCGCCGGCTCTGCCTCCTCCGCGGGGGCACCTGCCACATCTGCCCCCGCGCCTGCTTCCATTTCTGCCTCTGTGCCGTCGGCCAATTCCGCCCCGACGCCGTCAGCGTCTGGCAGCTCAGGCGCCGGTCAGTTGTCTAAGAGAAGGAGGGGTTTGGGCGTGGTTACGCCCAATGCCTGCACTGAGTGTCGCAAGAAGCGCGCCAAGGTAAGCGATTGCGGGATCTTGCTCCTACTACAACTTTCCGTCTCCTCGGGTCTTCGTACTGACACCTTCGCTTCTAGTGCGACGGGCAAAAGCCATGCGGCCGCTGCAAAGCCCAGAAGGATGCAGAGTGTGTCTACGAGGTTCCCGTTCGCCAATCCAAGGAGCACCTTCGAACCGAAATCGAGCAACTGCGCCACCGCCAACGGTCCAGCGACCAGGTCATTGCCGCTCTCGTGCGCTCCGACATGTGGGAGGATGTGCTGCAGCGGCTACGCGGCGGCCAATCCCTTGAATCAGTCTCTGAATGGTTAGGAGGCGCCCTTCCCTTGGGTGGCGGCTCGAAACCATTCAGTCGCCCCGCCGAGCAGACGGGCGATACGACTGCTGGATCGGGTGCCCGCTCCGGGTTTCCGGGGTCAACACCGGCGCCGATTAGAACGAGAAACCTCGGTGGTACTGGTTCTGTGACCATGAGTCCTATCACTGGGCAATCTGCCCTGCGTCAGGACATTGATCCCAATAGCCCGTGGCACCCTTCGTCGCACAGCCAGAGCACCAGGAGCAACTCTCACCCTGATCTGATGAACTGGAGTGCAGATACTAATAGGCCGCCACAGGGGCTGTTCGATACCTGGGGAGAGTCTACAAGCAACACGGAGACCTCCGAAGGCGGTTCCAAGTATCAAGGTCTTGATCAAGTGCTCGCACCACTCGAACTACCCGATATGAAGCTACCCCCCGAGGATTGGACCAACATTACAGACGACGGATCTCTTGTTCAGCATCTTCTTGCTCTGTATTTCTGCTGGGAGTATCCGACATTTGCATCCCTGAGCAAGGAGCACTTTCTCAGGGATTTCCAGAACGGTGTCCATCGATACTGTTCCCCCATATTGGTGAACGCTCTCTTGGCTTTAGGGTGTCGGTTTTCCAGCAAGTCGAGCACGCGAGCGAACCCAAATGATCCGTATACCTCTGGGGATCATTTCTTTAAAGAGGCCCAGCGTTTGTTTTATCTTGAGGAGAGTCACCACAACCTGACCACTATCCAAGCTCTGGGAATAATGTCGATAAGAGAAGCCAGCTGCGGGAGAGACTCGGAGAGCTGGTACTATGCAGGGCAGAGCATTCGTCTGGCCATTGAGATGGGCCTCCACCAGCTGGAAGAAGATGGGGACGATGATGAATTTGCAGTACAGGCTGCCACTTTTTGGGGCGCCTTTGCACTCGATCAGTGAGCATCTTCCCGAAACGGAACCTCAAAATTGGTTCACCAGCTAACCTCTGTTCAGCGCCTGGTCTCTAGCAACTGGCTCGCTTCCCCAATGTTCTTGCTTCCCTCATTTGCCACCCAAGCCTGCTATCATCGATGACATCGAGGCGTCTTTGTGGATTCCGTATACGGACGATGGTAAGTTTTCATTAAATTTGGAAGACACGCCAAGCTTGTCAGAAGCACACGGCTCAACGAATTCGTCAGGCGCCCCTTTGCAACGTTCAGCTGAGCAGCCGTCCAATGTCCGGTCTGTGTATAAGTGCTTCTGTGAATTGAGCGAGCTTGTGCACCAGAGTCTTTACATCCTCCATTCTCCCGGACGACCGTTGACCAGCCGGGATCTCCTTGGCATTTATACCCAATACCTCAACTGGTACGACAGAATACCCGAGGTACTGAGACTAGGGCACAACTTTACGCCTGCCGTGCTCTTCGCCCAGTGAGTACAACCTCGGACATTCCACAGAATAGTCACTGACATTCATCGGTTCCAGCATGTACTATCACTTTGCCATCCTCCTTCTCTTCCGGCCACTCATTAAGCTCAGAATAATTGGTTCCAAGCTACTGCCCCGGGACGTGTGCGGCCAGGCAGCAGATGCCATACAAGGGCTTCTGCGCTCCTACTCCCAATTGTACACTCTTCGTAGGACGCCATCGTTTGTTCCGTACTTCGTCCTTACGTCGGCCATCATGCACCTGGCTATTGGTGCGGCATGCACGCCGTCACAGAAGGATTTTGATGCGTCGGCTCAAGCGAACGCCGATCCGCCGGCTCAGACATCGTATCCGCCTCGAGTTGTGGAGGCAATCAAGCAGGGCATCAGAGACTTGGAGGAGATGGCACCGTGTCATCATTTTGCGGAACAGGCGCTCAACATTCTTCGATACCTTGCCAAGAAGTGGAATATGGAGGTTGACATGGGCGAGAGGTTGCCGACTGATGCTGAGTATGCGCATCTCGTTAGGCCATATACAAGCAGCCTCAACTTCTTCGCGCCAAACGTCATTGAAGATGATTTCATTTGCGCTTGGGGCGGTAGCACCGACGAGGCCGAAGTACCGAACCCCGCAACGGCAATGGGGACCAAAGAAACTGACCCCGGAAAGCAGTCGGTGTCGCGGGCGGCCAAGGTTTTGGAGAACCCTCTTTTCTGGCCATTCCCAATGCAAGGGCGGCCGATGCTGCCTACCGGACGTGAGCTTGAGGAGGCCGGATTTGAGAGGATCTAGGAGTCTTGGATGGCCTGCGTAGCGGGGCATCGATCAGACATTCCAGCCAACCCATGCCAAAGCAAACTATACATTTACTACTGCACATGCTTCCTGTAGGAGTGGATTTGGAGGAGACAACGGGGGCTCGTTTTGCCTCCACAGGAGTTTGGCCTTGGGCACGGCATTGCGTTTTTTTGATACCCTGCCTCTTTTCAGTAGCGACTCGGCGGGCCTCCCGACCTTAGGAGGCGGCGACCTCGCAATCCCATGTCAGTGTTGCAGCCGTCTCGGCCATCAACAGTGTTCTACGACTGTCTTGGGTTGCTACATGAGAGAACGAGAACATGCAAAAGTAAGAGGCTTAATGCAGACATGAGTGTGCCAATGGAAAGCAAATCCAACTTTGAATTAGAGTACCCTTTACATGCAGCTACTGTCAGAAGTTCTCACGCCTCATCCAAGATCCATTTTACAGGCGAAGGGATTGCTTTTCGAGATGGGAGAGCTGTCTGAGACAAAGGTTGTATACCTTGCGCAGCGAATGGAGGAAAGTTGAGCCGACAGGGATAGCCACACCGTAAGTATGCGACGTAATCTCATTGGCCCAATGCATTGGGTACCTACTTATGACGCTACTTTCCCATCATCATGCCAGTGCACCTGGGAAGCCAAAGGAAATCAGGTGCCCGGCCCCGACCCCGGTTCATGAGATGACAGGGCGACCTCGGCTTAAAGCGCTGGCTCGGACCAGCACAAGCAGCAGCCGCCCAGCCGAAGCACTTCCACGCCGCCCAGTCGCGATGCGCTGCCCACGATAACCCGACCCGTCTAGCATAAGCCGCACTCTTCCAACTACATCCACGTCGGCGTCATTCAGACACGATCACTCAATATTAGCTTTCTTCTTCGTCGTTTTCGCCACTACAGTCACCATCACCGCCGCGCGCTTTCGCCTGTACAAGTTCCTGGAACCTACTTCTGTCCTTTGCGCGTCAATCGCCCGTGGCCAAATGCTGTAAAACTTACGCAATGTCGACCTCCGCCGATATCCCCAACAAAACCCGTCTTTCACATCAGTCCTCCACGATCCGCGCTGTCTTGTCACTGCCACCGCAATGGCTTCAAATGTATGAACAGTTCATCACCAAGAATGCTAGCCAAGTCTCTCAAATAGAGTCGGCTCTGAGGTCCCTGACCTACATCATCCCTGGTAACACCCACAACCACCCCCCTCCGTGACCCATCGTCACCGTCCTCTTCTTAGAGCTAACCACGTCGTCACAGGCCGTTTCCGTGACGCCGAGATTGCCTCCGAAACAGTACATTCGAGTGTACAGCTTCTTTCTCTTTATCATGACACGCTGCTCATGCGCGCCCTGTCGCGCGTTCCCTTGGCGCGGTTGCCATCCCCTCACAGTCGTTATACCAAGTATTGGACACAGCGTAATCCCATGTATCGCCGCATCGCAATGCTGCTGCAAATGGTTACCTACACGCAACTTCTGTGCGAGATGGCAGCCAAGAGACGTGGAGGCGAGCGCGGTCGATGGCGTGTTGTCGTTCTGTTGGAGGGCATCAAGGCCATCTGCCGCCTGCTGCTACTGCGCGTAACGCGTTCGCGGCCTCTTGTCTCACCCGTGTTTCCCGAGCGTGAGCCAATCCCAGAAGAACCGGAAGCCGAAGATGATGGTCCTTTGAAGGAAATCATGAACGAGTCGGCGAATGGACATGCATCGGGAGGAGGCGACGACGCACCGAAGCCCCACGAAAAGGATTGGGTTATGCCTAGGACGGGCATGAGCCTGCCCTCGTTGCCTAACGCTGGTGATATCAGCGGCTACCTCCTCGGCAAGGTCCTGACAGCCGAAGATATCAAACCAGCAGTTAAGCTGCTGAACCAACTACAGGGCAGTGCCCAGGCAGCTGAAGTACTCCACATTCTGACGCCGCTCGTATACGCCCTTGCTCTCTCCAGGAGCAAGAGCAAGAAGTCGTGGACACCGTGGCTGGTTGGCCTGAGCGTCGAATATGCGGCACGTCAACTCAGAGACCGGAGTTTCAGGACTACGCCGCTTGAACGCGACGAGTGGAACAAGAGAGGCTGGGCCATGGGATGGTGGACCATGCGGGGAGCCTTCTACGAAAACGTCATGAAAGGTGTTGTCGGCGGCGTGCGTTCAAGAGTCCCCGGGCTCATCGGCGGCATTCTGGAAGATTACGAATACCTGTGGGAGAATTACTATTTCAGCACCAGTGCATGAGGCACAACTTAGCCTTCTGTGACTGTTCTGTAAAAAATACCAGACGAACAGGTCGCAAAAACTTGTTTGCTACGGCATCCGCAGAGCTTCCCGCCAACACCTCTCGGATTTGGTTTCACGCCGTTCAGATCATTGCCAGACCGCCTCAGAACCGCCACCAGGGTACATCATGCACCACCCAAAGATGGCGAATCACGAAAGCGGAGCGTTGCTTTTCCCGAGTCATGCGGGCAACCAAGTGTTTGGTGCCAGATGAGACGTACGTTGATCAACAAGCGTGTCAACATGCATCATTCCCAAGAGCGATTCAATGCCAAGTCGTGGCGCTCTGTCCTGACGGGCGTCATGGAATGGAGCACGTCGAGGGCGGCTTGAGATGCGGCTCAGCGACGGAGGCTGGCGGCCAAGCCAACCTACCCGTCATTGAAAACCCGTACTGGTGCAGATCCTGACGAGGCCCGGAAAACGCACGAATCATCCGGATGGTGCTGAAACTTCGGAAACCCTCCAGGGTTATGTATTCACGATCAGCTGTTTCGTTGCTGAAGCTGAGCATCAGGTATGGTTGTGGTGATGGAGGTTTGTCAGTCAAGCCTTCCGCCAAGCCTGTTCCAAGACATTGATCTCAACCGCTGCGAAAGAAGAGACATGAGCCGCTTCGTTGATACAGCCGCAAGAGGGGAGATTTCGGATACTGACCTGTATATCCCGGCAACTAGTGGCTGAAACCAAGCCTTCGCTTCCGTCTCCTGCCGGATTCACGACGAGATGAGCGGCTATTTTGGCTTGCTGCTCAGAGGTGCAATAGCACACGAAACCGACCGACACCTGTAGAGCGTGGTGAGATGTGGCAGTAGAGTAGGTAGAGAAGTGGACATTGACAGAAGCTTTCGGCCCCATTGCCCTGTTATGGGATTTACATGAACATGCATAAGTTACCGTCCCTGTTGGCCCGTCGCCCCTGTAATTCTCTTGACGCCGTTGTTCTTTGATTGTTCTCTCGATTGTTTTGGGTGCTTTCCGACACCGTACGCTCTCCATCAGTCCCTCACCCGTTGGCCGTTCCGTTCCATCTCTGCGAAAACAAATGCATGCACACCACACACCGCTCAACTGGCCAGGAGGGCAGAGAATGAGCCGGGGGGGCATGGATGGGATACCATGCTTATTCGAGCTGGAGGTGCGGCACATGGCTGTCGATCGTGGTGCCGGATGGTCATTCCGATAGAAGCCGGCTGCAATATATTGCTTTTTCGAGTTCCACGTTGTCAAAGCTAGACCTCGAATGATATACTTTGGCATGGCCTCTATGGCCTTTTGGGTGGCAGGCATGTGCAAATTCTTCACACAGATAGGAGTCCAAGGTCCTGACAGCACCAGACACCAGAGACGTGTTCAAGTCGCACTGGGCTGGGCTTGTCATGCCAGCCGAGACCAGGGATGAGATTGAGCACAGCGTCATGTCGTATGTCACTGGGCAGGCAGGCAGTCTCTCTGTCAGCAAGTCAGCACTCAGGCTCCAGCCGGCGCCCGTCAGCACCAGTGGCCTGCATATCGACAGCTTGGCTTAAGCGCATCCTCCAGGCCCAGTCGATCGGGTCGTCATCAGTCATATTTGAATTCCGCGTTGCAAGGAATCATCCGTCGACAGCGTATACCTAAACGGGTACCGGCCTTTGAACATGTTTTGAAGATCAGCCCAGTCGAGACTGGTCCATTTGATCGGCGCCGTTCCACAACCCAAGCTGAGCATCCACTCATATGGATGACGTCGGGAAATCGTTTGATCCAGCCAGCTGTGCGGTTGCTTGGAGCTTATGCCTGGTGTCGGGTATCGAATGCCAAAAGGCAGACACGAAATGCGAGACTGGAACATGTCTGCAACACCACCAAGCGCGGTACGGCAATGTACGGATACCTTACTGCAACACAAAGTCAAATAACTCGGTTTGCAAGCGCGAGGTTGAAGCCAAGGAAACTAAGCCAAGACAATAGCCTCTGACCATCTCTTACCGACCATTCCGCCATCCGTCTTGACGTGGTTCCCGAGGTTTGAGCCATCGCGGTCCCATATTCCAGCGGGATTGATGCCCGGAAGGAGGAGGGGGGCGAAGAAGAGGGGGGAAAAGAAAAACTCCACACAGCTGCCCTAAACCCCAACAAGAGGCAGATGCAGCATTTACGCCACTCGAAACACCGCCCACTGGCTTGCCGTCCCCGGATCTCGCCCACAGGTTTAGGGACATTAGTGCCGGTCAACGGATACTATCGACACTGTTGTTCGCATATCGATCGGAGAGTTGTGGATTGGGGCACGGATAGCCCCAGGATGGAGGTCTCCTACGTAGTCCTCGTCAGAGAGGAGCAGCCCGATGTGAAAGGGATGGATCCCTGAGAAGACGGGTCCGTCCCGAACCAATACAGGCTCAGCTAGCCAAACCAGAGAGAGGCAGGGGTCGTTGTTGGCGCGCCCAGACGAGACAAAGTCTCAGAAGAAATCTGCAACTCATCTACATATCTCTGTTTCTTCATACGTCCGTACCGGGGAGGCGTTGCCTTGGGACCCCTGAGAGGAAGAGTGTCGAATATGACAGCAGATTGAAGCGGAGACCAGCAAACCTGTACTCGCAGCAGCTCATCAGCAACACTGCAGAGCGTGGCAGCGGCACAGTACACTTGACGACAGGGGGGGCGCGCGATGGTTTGGGGGCGTCGTGACTCCTGAAGGGTGTCTTGAGCCCATGGAACTAACCTGGGAGCCACGAGGCCGCGCCTGATCTGGGCCAGGCCTCGCCTCATCCGATGATATCCAACATCGCAGGACAACTGCCTCCGCCTTATGACATTCGGCCCCCTCCATCTTTTCGTTTGGGTACGAACGCGCATGCTGCAGCAAAGCACATCGTCACTATCGATCCC
>JAIMZG010002301.1:0-14277 GCA_020466075.1 Colletotrichum coccodes
CTGCCATGGAAGGCCAGTGGGGTTCTTATCAGAGACGGGCAAGCGCAGGGGCAAGGTGCGGCGTACCTTCCCTGGTTTGATCTCCATGTTGGAGACACCTTCCAACGGACAGCGCAAAAGGACGGCCGGACATCGCGCCCCTTCCCTTTTCCTCGTCTTCCTTTTTCTCTTCCTCTTCCTCTTCCTCTCCCTCTCCCTCTTCTTCTGCTTGCCATGTCCGACCCTCCTCTGGGGTCGGGTTCCTCATTATTCACGGTTTCCCCCTCTTTTACTCGCGCTGGATGATCCTGTTTTCCTCCGTTCCTCGTCTCCCATCCCGTTTGGCGCTGCATTTCTCGGTGCGATCGCTGGCCGTCTTTCTCACGACGCCACATGTGCGTCTCCCACTTTACCCTGTTACTTTTTTAGTGTTTTTTTTATTGTACCTCCTCCTGTTCGCGATTGTTCCTATCTCACCCCGTTTCGAGAATACGACGGCCATCTCGTCCGACCAAGCACATGATGGATGGACTGGAGCGAAGGACGCGCCAAACTCTGGTCCGAAACCACCAGAGGCACACGACGTCTAGCGTCCAGTTCCCGGTCTTTGGCGTCTCTGGTGTCCCGTCTCGAGCCAGTGCGACGGATCAAATGGTCTAGTCACCTCCAGGGAATCCACATCCTTCAGCTCGGCCATTTCCCACTCTCTTCCTCCTCCTTCTTCAGCGGCATCGGTCCGCCTGAACCGTGCAGCACAAGCGTGTCCCATGATCACCGCCATCGCCACCTCCGCTCTCGGTTTCTGCCCTCATCGTGCCGCATTCAACCAAGTTCACATAGCAACGTCTCAGGCCCGAGAAAGGAAGCAAGAAGTATCAAGGGCGACGAGAGACTGAAGCGAGTTGGGGGAAGATGTTGGATGAAAATGGGAGCCATTGGCCACGGCGGCAGCAACAGCAGCATCACGTCGCCCGAGGGATGGCCCAGGCTGCTTGGCCGGGTTCCACACCCAGTCAGCGCTTCTTACCACCTCCAGCTTTCTGCACGAAGGGTCTCCCGTGATGGAGCTTGGAGCCGGGACCTCCGTTGCTATTTTCGACCGACCGTTGAGCCCCACAAACGACCCCAGATTTCCCGCCCCGTATTTGAAGCTATTCACAAATCCAAACTTGGCATGGGCACGTTGATTTCCCAAAACCGGGATGAGCAACTAAGCTCAGACATGCATTCGATTACACGAGCCTTACGATCATCTGGAAGGGCTATCTATATCGGACTTTCATTTGCTCTAGAGAGACTCGATCTGCTTCGTCTACGTCCACGGGCATACACCCTCAACGGATCTGGAGATTCTCGGCCTTCATGCAACGCACTTGTGGCACGCTCCGAATCCGGCATATCGGTCCCTGAACCGACGATGGTCCTCGAAGAAGCCGTCCAGATCTGTCTGCAGCCTCTTGCTGCGCTGCACGATGCTTGCCGCATTCTGCATCATTGCATTGTCTGCTCCCTTAACCTTGCCCGCCCAATCGTCAAGCTTCTTCGCCCGCCGAGTGTAGCACGACAGCTCCATGATGTTGACTATTGTGACTTTGTTCGTCTCCGCCATGTCTACCCCCGGCTTCTTCGCCATTGCGTACACCTGCTCCCACTGGGTCTGCAACTTCGTCAAGAGAACGAACCCTTTGGCCAGAACCCGCAGTTGCTTAACCTCGGCTGCGACTACGGCGTACACCAATGTTAGCAACCAGACGTGTATGATGTTGGGGTCAACGCTTATTCCTACACTCGACGACGCTGTCGCTCAACTCCGCATGTGCGAATTTGATCTCTAACGATCGCTCTCTGAGCATGCCAGCAGCAATCGTCTGGTGTGGCTCTCGCTTCGAGCCTCTGACATTGATCCCGATCGAACGCAACACTGCCCTCCACCAGTTTCGTCTAGGTCGATGTTGACTGCTGACCCCGCGGCCCCCTGGCTTCTCCGCGTCCTCAATCTCGACCACTGTCGCCTTCTCCGGCACCCAGTCCTCCTCACCGCACAGAGTTTTATCCGAGCCGGACGTTACCGATGCGGTGTCAACTTCGGCTTTCTTTTTATTCAATACCGGAGATAGAGACTCGCCCAAATCTGCTGCTTTGTTGACTCGGCTCACGACGTCTTCGAACTGGACGGTGACTTTGAACAAGGCCAAGAGCTCGTCATACCAGCATACAACCTTTTTTATGGTGAAGACGACCAAGTCGATATCGAGTTGGAGAGGTTCGTAATCAAAGACCGACGTGCAGTACAGGGCGCTCCAGAGCGGTCGTGTGTTGTCGTCGGCGCTGTTTACTCTCCTGCAAGCCTCGTCCAGAGCGCGATAACTGGATGACGACGACATTTTCATCCCTCGTAGGGTGCTTGGCATCTGGACATTTTTTTTGTCAAAGGAACACACAGGCCGAGGATGTCTGCAGGCGCATACCTCCATATAATTTATGAGAAGCTCCTGTATGGCCTTTTGGGCGCTGCCGTTGGGCCCCGCCTGCTCGCGGGGGTGGCAGTAGTATCCTACCGCCTCAATTCCCCAGCCCTTTTTCAACTCACCTCCGATGCAAGGGTTACAGCCGTAAGAGAAAATTTTGCTCCAGTCGAGGATGCCGCGCTCTTCACAGCTCGCCTTCGCCAAACCGCCCATGATCTCCTCGATGATATGGACGGTTTCCGAAAAAGTATGCCTCGCAAGGCCCAGGTTCACGAGTGTCATCCACTTATGAGTGAACCTAACCTACGCGGGGACATTGATCTTCAACACAAGGAGCGCAAGCGGTGGGGGTGAAGAGCAAGTGGCTTACTCCAAACAGAACAATCCTCACCGTTTTCTTCGGCAACCCCTGTTCGTTGACACTGAATTCTGTGGCGAGCAGATCCCATCCTGAAAGCCTCTTTTGGTGCTTCTCGAGCTTCAGATATTTCTCGAGCGAGCCGAGACATTGTTGGACTTCTCGAGTGGATGCGTAGTAGCGACATACTAGGTTGAAGCTGAGTCTCCGTTGGGGTTCTTTGCGGCCCATGGTTTCGGATTTGCCGCTGGTTCGACGAAACGGGTCGGCCGCTTTCGTGGCCAGAGGTTGAGGATTGTCGGAAGATGGTGAGTGAAGGCGATTGCAGTTCCTGTTACGGTGAAGAGCAAGCATTCAAACTAATATGTGCGTGGCCGGTCGTGACCATGATGGCTCTTGCCTATAAAGGTAAACGTTGCTTTTTGCTTAAAGTTCCCACAAATTACCTTGATTGCATAGTTGTTTGCGGATGCCGCCTTTCACATGACGAACATACAGCTGGTCTCGGAGAGGTTGGTTGGGAATTTTGACCGAGTCGTACAGGTGGAAGGTTTAATTGATCAGAAATTGCGTGTGCAGATATGAGCGGTGGTGACGGGCCCAGGACACCCGAGAACCTGTATAACCAGCCACATGTGTTGACACGCCAGATAGCTTTGGACGGACATCATTGCAATTACTCTTCAAGTTGCACATGGTAAAACACGAAGGAGCCTACAGACAGTAGCGGCAATCTTTTGTGCCCTAACTTTATATCATTATCGTGATCCGTTATTCGAACAAGCATAATATACTCTCTTCGCTCCGGCCGTCCATTGAGTGTAAATACCTTCTCAGCGATCCTGGAAACTCTGGAGTCTATAGTAACCATGAACTCTGGGTCGTGAGCGTGCAGTTGGCCTCACTTCTCGACGCATGATGTGGAGCTTTCATTGACGAACGGTGGAATCTGGATCGAGCTGCGGGGCGAAACCCAGAGTTCTTTTAACATCTACGCATAATGGATGTTCTCGGACTAACCCCGAAGTTTCGGTTTCTGGCGGAGATCGAAACGGAGGTTGCGTACCAGTCGAATTGTTCGCCGTCCAAGATGCACGAGAGTTGATTATTGAAAGCGTGGCCATCGCTTGGTCTAACTGACCAGCATCCCAGTTTCGGGGCTGGGCTGCCACCCACCACCAGCTCCGGTATCTGAACGGGCCTTCTAACCGCTCGATTTCGAAAATCTACAGTCACATGCCGTAGGCCGTGGCGAACACGTTTGGAGCCCCAAAGAGTCGCCTGCGGAGGATCACACAGTACGTCCGCCGCAACCACGCATGGGATTCCACCGCGTTCCGCCACAGGAGGACTGCGGAGGTGAGCCCGCGTCCGTGGTTATCCGCGCATGTCCGTTGCTGGGTTCAATAGTATGCGAAAAAGGGAACCGGGACTTTCCTGAGTTCACCACGGTAGCCCTGTATATCTCAGCGGAGTTGAGAAACTCTCTTAGATGACTACAGAACACGCGACACGGGCTCAAGATCACGACGTTGATCGTATTGCGGGGCCGGAACATCGTCTCACGGAACAAAACATTGGGAACAATTATAAACTGAATTAAAATCTCCGCAATGTCCGGGAGGGACGTAAAGCTCACAACATGGCTCAGGTTGGCCAGCAAAGAAGATGAAAAGGAAGATGGGTTTCAAGAACACTTCCTTGTCCTAAATTGCACCGACCAAACAACACTCAAACCTGATACACCGTCGCCTGCTAACTCGTCATGGCGTTTAAGAAATTATTTTCCGTCTCCTGCCTCTCCTCTGTCCTCGCCCTCTCACATTCCCACATATTCCAGACTCATCCTCGATGGCAAATCCTCTCCGCAATCAACCCCATCTCCCGCCAAGAACACACGGGCGCCTACCTCCCACCTGACACCCTCGCAATCTTGGGCGGCATCGTACCCAATGCCAGCGCCGTCCCAATACCCTTCACGACAACCAACCTCGTCCAGTTCTACTCTATCAAATCCGACACTTGGCGCACCGCCGCCCCGCTTCCGAGAGCGATGAACCACGTCAACGCCGCGGTGGTGGACGGCAAGATCTACGTCTTTGGCGGTCTCGACGACGGCGGCCAGGAGCAGATGGTCCTAAGCGGGGTGTCGGACTCGTGGGTCTACGATGTTGGGAGCGGCGCGTGGACACCTCTGCCGCCTGTGCCAGATGTGCCCAGGGGTATGGCTGCCATGGGCGTCTACGACGGCAAGATATTCCTGGCGGGAGGGTTTACTGCCTTGGGTCTTCGGGGCCAAGGACCGCATGCCTCTGTCACGGATGTCTCCGTCTTTGACACAAAGACCGCCGAGTGGCTCCCTGATCTGCTCCCTACCAACGCCCGGAACCTCCCCGCGCCCCGCGACCACGCCGGTTCCGCAGTCGTAGACGGAAAGATGTACGTCGTTGGTGGATTCGACCACGGCGCCCCAAACCCGAGGGAGACCGTCTTCATCCTTGACCTACAGGACCTCGGCAAGGGGTGGACGACGAGCGCCGCCAAGATGCCGACGCCCAGGGGCGGCTTCGCGACCGGGGTCGTGTGCGGGAAGATGTACACTTTCGGCGGGGAGGGGAATATGGATGTCGAGAGCGGGACGTTCAACGACACGGAAGTGTACGACTTTGCGGCGAACAAGTGGACAAAGTTGGAGCCGATGGCGGTCCCGAGGCATAGTGCCCCCGGGTTCGGGGTCGACGGGAAGGTATACATCCCCGGCGGCGGACTCCTTGCTGGAGGGGCTCCTACCGACCACTTTGACGTCTTCGCCCCTTAGACCGAACATGGAGCAAAGCTAGTGTGTATCATATAAGCTTTTGGGATAACTCAGAGGGCTGTCTGCCTTTTTCACACAATGTGCATGAAGTGCCAAGCATCCCGATTCACCTCGCGAATCAGAGTGGCCTTTTACTATTTTTCCGTGACATCGGATGAAAGCAGCCCAGAGACTGAAAACTCAAAGCTTTTGTCTATTCCTCATTAAGTACAAACCCAGTGAACACACGCAAGACCTCTGTACAACAAGCCTCAGCGCTTCCATGGTGCCACTTTTATTCTCCTCGCGCCTCACGCCTCCACTTTGCGGCAAACTTCCATTGCACACCCGCACCCAAAAGCGCCACTAGCTGCACAGCAGCACAGAGAGTGAATGCCCACCCGACTCCAATCCCATTCACCATCGGCATGACGAAACTCGTGCCGGCGGCGGCAAACAAGCACCTCGCGAGGTTGAGGCTGGCGCTCGCGGCGGCGCTTCGGTCGGGGAACACGTCTATGAGATACGTCATGACCAGAGACTGCGTCGAGACGGCTGTCCAGCCTGTGACAAATGTGGATACTATGGGCACGGCGATGTGTACCTGGCTGGGGAAGTTGATCGTCCAGCCGAAAACGGCGATGGAGCTGCATTGGAGGAGGGAAAAGATGGGGACGAGACGAAGGCGGGCTTTTTCGATGGGGAAGTCGTTCTTGGTATCAGAGTCGAGGGTTGCGTTTCCTGTTCCGTTGTCTACCACGTATTTCGCTCTCACGCGGCGGTAGTCGACGTCGAGTATCTTGCCCGTGACGAGGGTCCCAATCATGGAGCCTACGCCGTTCGCAATGAACGTGAGGCCAATGTGCGTGTCGGAGAGGCCGTACCGCGACTTGAAGAGGCTTGACAAGGCGGTGATGCTCATCTGCCAGACGGCGTAGTACACCGCAAGAAAGACCATGATGGGAGCCGCGCACTTGTTGAAAAGAATGTGAACGGGACCGGTCACGTCGACTCGCTTCGGTGGTGGCGGTTCTCGAGACTCGATCCCGGTGACCCACTGGGTCTTGGTTGTTCGCTGGTAAAGGGCCAAAGGGTACTTTCCCAGCAGGTTCGACGGAGCCCCGGCGCCGTTGGCAACAACTGACCTGAGCGTTTCCGGTAGTAGGAGTGTAAGGAATGTGAGGAAAACGCCGCAGTAGATGGCCAGGAACCAGAAAATGCTTCGCCAGCCTAGTGTCCCGGCCAGTGCACCGCCGATGACTGGGCCGACGGCGACGGGAACGAGCAGCCCGGCCTGAAAGACGCCCATATAACCACCGCGCTCCTCGCGGGTCGTGATGTCTCCAATGACACCTGAGCCAATGGCGATTGTGCTAGCGCTTCCCGTGCTCTGGAGGCACCTCAGGATGACCAGCGTGGCATAGTTTCTCGTTTCCGCGAGCCCGATACATGCTCCTAGAAACACGGCGAAAGTGCAGCAGTATGCCACTCGGCGGCCCTTGACGTCGGATAAGGGGCCCCAAATGCTCGGTGCTAGGCCCTGGAATATGAGGTATGTGGTTACCGTCAGGTTGACCAGTTCGACTGAGACGCGAGGTCAGCGGCGATGGTGGAGAGGGCGGGGAAGTAGATGTTTGAGGCGAAGCCGGAGACTGTGCGGTAGATGAATATATGCGGTTCTGTTCGATGCCTGAGATGTGTGATGCTTACAAGTGGCCGCAGCCGAGACGATGAATATGATGACTCTCTTTTGCCGAACGTCGAAGATGCTATATGGTTCGCCCGGCTCGACTGATGACGGGGGCAAAGTCGACGTTGGTGCGTGGTTGGCACTCATTTTGTTGGGGAAGATTCACGCATCAATCGTATATTAAACGTTTACGCGGTCTGATAAAGTTCTATAGCTTGCAAAGGAAGATGTTTTGCTGTCGCTGGTCTAAATACGTTAGACGTTGGATCCTATGTTGGATCGTATCCCGATTACATGACGAAGGCCCATCGGAGTTGAGACCCACACTTCCGGAGTTGAGAGTACCAGCGTCACGGGCCAACTAGTGGAGATCCGTCCGACATCCGGCGCTGCAAGTAGATCATAATCACAACTTTGCGAGGAAACAGAAGTTTCCGGGAGAAACGGTGAGGAATGAAATTTATCGAGAGAGAATTAGATTTCTCTATTCAGATAGAAGACTGCCCTTGGTTTCAGAACCCTTACAAGATTCGGTACCGTTCCAGCTCCGATCGGATCCGAGACCGGAGCCGGAGTAGTGTATCCACTCTCCGGCCTCTCCGTCAGCCGATCCGACATTCTGCCGGAAATCAGCTGGTGACAACTGGTATATATCATTTTGGGACAGCGGAAGGTCCCTCCGTGCGTGCGCCGTTCTTTGGATGAGTTCACCGTCTCACCTCCAACAACCTCGACATCATCGTCCGACAAGCCGGCATCTTTGCTGCTTGCATCCTACACCGCCCGACAATGAGGAACGGGCATCATGTCGACATTCAAGGGACTTGTCGTAGAGTTTCCTGACATACGAAGTAAGTCTCCGAACCCTGAGAGGCACGCGACAGCGATGCACACATCACCTACACGATGGCTTCGTGACACTCCGGCTGCAACCCAATCGGTCATGCGCCCTCTCTCTGCCACAGCGCTAAAATATCACAGTCGACTTCTTCCGGAATCATGCTGGCCGACGTCCACCACTCGCATGCTTCCTGAGTCACATCCACAGCGACCATCTGGCCGGGCTTGAGACGCTGCGGTCTCCCTTTGTCTACTGCTCCGCAGCCACACGGGAGATGCTCCTCCGTCTCGAACGCTACCCTTGTCGTATCAATTACGCCAGAGGCATCCTCGAGGCACGCGTGCAGACGTACAAGCACCTGAAGAATCTCCTCAAGCCGCTGCCCTTGGAAACCCCCACCACTTTGGAGCTCGCGCCTGGCAGTCACATCCAGGTGACTCTGTTTGACGCAAACCACTGCCCTGGCGCTGTCATGTTCCTCATCGAGGACTCGTGTCACGCCATTCTCTATACCGGCGACATCCGAAGCGAACCATGGTTCGTCAACGCAATTGCTAGAAATCCGGCCGTCATCGAGTACACCTCCGGCATCCGGATACTCGATAAGATCTACCTTGACAACTCCTTCATCGAGGACGTTCCGTTCCAAACCAAGGCTGAGGGGATCGCGGAGCTGCTCCGGAAGGTAGCCTTGTACCCAAGTGACACCATCTTCCACATCCAAGCGTGGACCTACGGATACGAGCAGGTCTGGATCGCCTTGTCCAAGGCGCTGAAATCCCGAATACATGTCGACGATTACAAGATGCGCATGTTCGCTTCACTGACCGGCAAAGTGTCCAATGACCGATTCAGTTCGTCCATCCATCTTTGTTCCGAAGCCCCTGCGCTGGCTGGTTACGTGTGCGGAAACACACCACACCCTGGCTGCCTTACACGAGATGAACACGTTCGGCTGCATAGCTGCGAAAGAGGCAACCTTTGCAGCGTTATCCGCAATTCGAGGGTCGTTTCCATACAACCAATTGTCGCGCGCCTTCAAAGTGGCGCAGATATTGCCGAGTTCGGCGTTGGTGGGGGTGGGGATGACTTGGAGCGTGATGCAGAGCTCGATCCCTTGTCGGCAGAGGATCTGAAGGCCGCGTTGATATTGATCAACGAGACGACGGATATTCCCGCGGCTGCAAAGTCTAGACTCCTCGAGTCCATTGAAGCCGGTGCCAGAACTGGTCGAAACATGTCCTTGGACCTTGACATTACGTCCTTTGGGGAGAAAAACGAGGCCGCCATCCTGGATGCATTTCAGGCGATCGGCCAGAGGAAACAAACTGCCAGCAAAGACGTGGAAAGCCCCGCCAATGATTCTACAGAACAATTGCCGAGAGTCATCACGTTCCCGTACTCTCGCCATTCCTCTTATCAGGAACTTTGTGACTTGGTTCGATTGTTTCGCCCAAGGGATGTCTGGCCTTGCACGGTCAATATTGCCGAGTGGCTTAGGAACGACATTACCATCAGGTCTCTGTTTGGCCACTGTTGTTCTGGCGACATCTTTGATCACGATCTCGAGATGGGGAAAATCGCCTGTCAGAGTGCAGGGGTTCTCCAGCGACCAGTGCCTCAACACCCGGACAGCAGTCAGCCCTCGGCGAATGAGGCTGGCCCCATAACGTTGCATCTCTCGCAGAGCCACTTAACCTGCGAATCGAATTGTGCCGCCGTCGGGACCGGGGAAACGGCGACCAAAACCCACACCGAGTCTGACGAGACACGGACCCTCACGCGGGGGCAACGCAACCCCGATTCCGCAGAAAGGATGGCCCAGAATTCACAGAAGTCTTCCATGTACCGCACCTTCGCGAGGCCACCGTGCCCGTCTGCTATGGCTTCACGCGTGAGAGCGACGCATATTTCAACATGACTAGAAATCTTCTCGGCAGCGAATGGACACCAATCGGTTTGCTCTCCACGATTGACCATCATACAGCGCCAGATAAAGACTTGGGAAGCTCATGAAATCGATCAATGGGCTAAGTGACCCCAATCGTATCATTGTCTTTTGGCAGAGGCGCTGGTCTCTTCGTATTTTAGACACTATGATTATTATTGATGGTCGCGGCCTGCTTATTGAGGAGCTACGGGAACTAAGGAGATAGGCTTGCAGCACAGCTGCAGGGTAGCATTTGAGGTCGTTGGTACATACTTGAGCCCATGCTTTGAGCAACATGCCGTTCGTCACGTTTACTGCGGACGCAGAGCTCCGGCCTCCGACACACCCCATCTGCCATCGATGTACTGTCGCAAACTCTTTCCCCAGAAAGCAAGGGGCACGGCAACACCTCCCACGATCAAGAGAATGGCACCCAGTTCGAAGTTAGCGCCGAGGTAACCCTGCGACTTGAGCCAGGGGTTGACAGCGTAGCTAGTCGCGAAGCTTAGCATGTACCCGGCTCCTCCGACAATGACCATGGCCGGCGCGGCCCAGCGAGGGAAGGCCTCCGTAACCCAGAGCGTCGAGGCGATGCCATAAGCTGCGGCGCTGAAGGCGTTGATGAGATAGGACACGAAAATCCAGATGAAGCTCCATTTGTAGTGAACGGTCAAACCGTACAGGAAGACGCTGCCGGCACCGGCGAGGATAGCAGGGAGGAAGGCGATGAGGTAGTGTTCCGCGTCTCGGATTCCGCCGTTGCGGAGTGTCAAACGGCGGGCCACACGCGAGGTCAGAATCGTCGACACCGGCCAGGCAAGCAAGGAACCAATAGCCGAGACGGGGTTGACCATGGAGATGACACGCTCAGGGAGGTTGTAAGGCGGCTGCGACATTACGACAGCGTAGGTCTCGCCGATGAAGATCATGGCACCAAAGTTGAGGGCGTTGAGAATCGCAACCCAGAAGACGAGCGGGTTGCACGCGCAGAGCATGGTCTGTACGTAGCAAGTCCACATCTCCCTGAAGCCTGCGCCGCTCTTTCGGATTCCCCACCGTCGGACCATCCCTTGCCATACTGTCTCGGGGACGGGCTCAGACCGACACTCAACGGAGGCGCCGTCACCCGGCATCTGCTCCCAGTCGTCGTACATCCGGACCTTTTCAGAGCCTCCTTGCACGAGAATGCGACCGTCAAAGGCAACAGCCGGACGGACAAAGTAAGTCTCCGGAAGGAAGAAGAAGGCGCATATAAAAATGGCCAAGCAGGGGACGACCCAGGCAGAATAGAAGCCTCTCCACCCAGAGGCGGCGAGAGCCGGGACGCTGGGCAGGGACAAAAGGCCGCCGCCGCAACCGATACTCCAGAACATGCCGAGTGCGGTGGGGCGCTCGTCGATGAAGGTCAGGTCGATAACAATCAGTATGGACTATGACGAACGTCAGCTCAGTGTTTCTCAAGACGTGGGGCCCGTCAGAGACGTCATCACGTACGGCGCTAAGGCTCAGCCCTGCCGAGAACCCTTGCAAACTCAGAGCTCCTAGGAGCTGATAGAAACCCGAAGCATTCGCCGCCAAAATCGTAGCGACTGTCAAGAAGCACGAAGCAAGCAAAAAGACTGGCCGTCTCCCGACAGCTACCGACAGGGGGATCCAGAGGAAAGCCCCCAGACCGAGAGAGAGCGTGCTCGGCGTCGAAACGAGGATGTTGAGCGGGAACCTGTCGGTCTGCTTGAGAGGGCTTAGCTACCGCTCGACTGTTCACGTACACTACCGGGGCACACAGACCTTGCCGTTGAACTCGGCGGCAAGAGAGCGATACATCAAACTGGCAGCTTGCGTCTCGAGCATGGAAATGATGGAGTACAGGATGAGAACCCCCATGGCGACAAGGCGCTTCCGCAGGCTCCAGTTCAAAGGATCATGAGGGGAGTTGCTTGGCATGGGCAGCTTGAGCGTTTTGCCGTCGGATGTGATTAGATAGATGCTGCCAGAAAGGTCGGCCGAGGCCGGACGGTCCCCGGTACGGCTGCCAGCGCGACTCATCTTGCCTGAGAGGAGAAGACGAATAACAAAAGAGAAGGAGTGAGGCCGAAGTGAGTGGATAAAACCACTGCCACAGACGAAATGTCAAATTAAAGATGGCCGGTGTGCTGCCAGAACAACCCGATGGACTTAGCAAAGGACTGAAGTTGACGAGACTGGGGGACCGAGTCCCTTATGAAAGATCTTGACTTCTGTTGACATTTGGTGCGCACCAAAAATACGTCGGGCTACAATCGTGAGAGAGGGTACTGCGGTAAAGTTGGGAGGAAAGGAAAGTCAACGGCATGTTCGGTGGTGACTGCGGCAATCAATTGACGATTCGGGAAGCTTGAAAAGTTTATTCATATGAGTACGACGGGCCAAGAAAGGCACGCTCAAAGGTAAAGGTAAGGCTGATGATCTCTCGCTGGCATGCTGCCCGCCGTCTGAAACCAGCGCCATGGCCCCTGGTCTGCGGCTGCTCGACTTCGTTGGAAACGCCCCTGGCGGCGCGACTCTGCATCGACGACGAGAACGAAGATGGTGTAGAGACGATGATGGGCCATTCCCAGCCGCGGGGGTAAGGGAGCAAGGGCTAGCCCCTTCATCGCAAACGCTCGCGGCTGGGGAGATGTGGCTGCTACTGTTTTGCCAATGAGCGGATGAAGCCCGGCTAGACGTTGTATGGGCAGCAAACTGGTTGACTGATCACACAGAGGTTCGTGCTCGAAGCTCAAAGACTAACCGAGACAGCGACACGGACGGCAGCAAGTCGAGCCCTGCCGGGCTCTCCAGGCTTTGGACGGACGACTCGCCGCATCCGTTTCAAGCAGAAGTTTATTGACATGTTTGGGCGGGCTGGGGTCGTCTCTGATGCTACGCTACCTGCCGAGCACAAACTTAGAATATCAGGATGCTACTTGAGAAGAGATGAAGAACCTCCGTGGTTATTTCGGAGACGGACGAAATAGGGCTTGGGGTCTGCCTGTCGGCACCATCCGTGACCTCTCTCTTCACGTCGGCAGCGCGGGTGCTCCGTACAGACAGTTGATGTCGCCCGAACCGTCGACAATTCGGCTTATTTTTCTTTTCTTTTTCCTCTTGTCTCTGCATAGAAACAGGGGCGCTGCGAGAGAAGCATGCAGGAGAAGCCAGGAGGAAGACACCACGCGGTTTTCCCGCATGAAGGAACTTCAGCTGAACTTACGGCGCCAATGCTCACTTGCGACCCCTTATCCAAACCGGTCGGCGATAAGACCCGTCCGAGAACCACCGTCTCATGCACCACTTCGATTCTTGCTTCGTCGTTGGGCAAGTCGAGTCGCGAGAGAGGTTGCGGGATGGTGACTATCGACTCCTTTGACCGAGCATGGAGGACCATCGGGTTTCAGAACCCATTGTTCGTCGCTGGCTCCATTTCGCAAACGCCTGCGGGCGGTGAGTAGTATCGAATGGCAACGTGGACGGACTCTGTGTTCGGGGCGTCCATCTGACCCAAGGGCCCGTATGCCTCTGTCCATTTGATCGTTGAATCGGTCATAATCTTGGGCGATCAAGCAACGTACCGCCGCAGGAGGGCCAAGTCCAGCCCAGTCCAACCCACACGAGACGGCAGACGGGAGACGCTGCCCGCCCAGGTCGGCTGGAAGAAGCCCCCCGCATTCGCGGACAGGGGGCTCGGGGGTAGACGGAGCCGCCGCCATCCCTCCTCTTGGAGCTGGGCTGCCTTATTTTGGGGGGCCAGGTCGGTCACCGGAGTCTTTTCGCGGGATGGATGGGTGTTATGTCGGGCTACTATGGGGAGGACAGCCGGCCACGAGCAAGTGATGAGCGTGGGCGTGGGCGCACGAAACACCGCCATTGAAACCAGGAGGCAGAAAGGCAATGGGGGATCTCGATTTCGCATCCCGGGCAGCAACCTACAGCCGTACGTTCTTGGCCGTTTCCGTGTCGATTCGACACGCCATCGGGGACTGCAACCACCGTCGCAGCAACCCGATTTCGCCATTGTCACGTCCTCCTGCTTCAGGTGTTCACGCCATTCAACCAACTCTGTCACCTCAAACGAGGGCAAGTAGTATCAGTCCTCGGGCGTCGTAATCTTCGTCCGTTGTCGCTGAATTCGAGCGATCTCTGCCACGTCGCGAGTGTTGTGCTTGGGTGCCGCCTCGGTTCTTCGAAGCTCTTCG
>JAIMZG010002302.1:0-47225 GCA_020466075.1 Colletotrichum coccodes
GGGTATGGTCGTATGTGGCAGTTTTAAAACTAAGGAATACTAGATAGGGATACGGAGTTCGTCTAGACAACCTGGAGATGAATCTAAACACTAGACATCAAGGTGGTTATGTTGGGCAAAGGAAACTGGGGCTGAGCCGCCGCCCTGCCCCCAGCCGAGTGAACGGGTGTATTCAATTCATAGGATACTGTGGGGATGGTATCGTTGATCTGTCAAAACCTTTTCGAAATCGCTGGTTGTTCAACTGATCTCCGAGGCTCGTCAATACGTGCGCTTTCGACAGATTGACATATCGGATGCATAAATAGCCCAGCTAGAAGCTAAGTCGCGCGACGATGAGGAGCTCTTCTCCGAAATTGTACACATCGCCTCATCTGCTGGCTCGACCATGCTAATGTAATAAACCGCAGAGCGACTCTTGCAGATCTCGCCGGCATCACGTCATTAGCCTACTCGATAATACTAGGCTAGGTAGATACATATGACAACATCACCCCTCAGAGTCAGGCTTCAGCAGCCTACACTTTAGCTACTACAGAAATGGAAAGGAGTCGGAGTAGATAACAAAAAGCATTGCCTGTCCCTCTGCGCCTTGTCGACCGGCTCCTTGCCAGGCTCGAGCAGTCCTGTCAGAAGGTATGCAGCAGGGGCGAGGAAGCAGAGCAGGGTACATAAATTGGCAGATAACTGAGTTCAAAATTGTTTAGAATACAGTCAGTCATCATCGTCATTCAGAAGAGCCGGAAACAGGAGCTGTCAAGGCAATAACTAAGGTTTGGTAAGAGGAGAATGAGGGAAAAGAGGTAGCTCACATAAAAGGGTTGAAGTTGTCATTGCCTCGATAAACCCAAATCAAAGCACGCAGTCAAGCTGTAGTTGTAGTTGTATTTGTAGCAATAATAGACTACTTCCACCTGCTAAATCCTGCCAACATAAAGTAACCAATTTAGCTGCAGATAGTCGATCCAGGCATTACCAACCATGATAATCAACCTTATGTAGAGACTTTAGTCGAACAGCGGCCCTAGCTAGCTAAACAATACGAGGTGGCTGATTAGTTGGCGCGTTAACATTTGAATGAGGCGGGTCTTTAAAACGCAGGATTTACAAGGGCAGACATTCCCCTCGCATCTACCCATGTACACACCAGGCTCACTCAGGGGGTAGACAGCGGCGACAGCTTCATGTCGGCGGATCTGGGCGCAGTCATGAATAGTCGGTGCTTCCTCGCCCTCCTCTGGTCATCGAAAGATAGTATTTCCATTGGGTATTGACAGCTGCAGCGTATCAATCATTATGCCGCTTGGGAGGGCAGTGCTGTAAGCGAGATTCCCTTCAACGTGCTCGAGCCTTGCCATCCCGGCCTAGGCAATATACAACCGATGTATACGAGCGGTTCCTGTCGATTGGATTGTTACCGTGTACCAGACATCAACCATGCGAATGATGTGTTCCCGACCGTGAGTGGTCGGTCTGGTTGGGCAGAGGACGACTACATGAGGGGCGAACCGTAAGTAGAGAAGAAATGCGCGGTGTTTCTCTCATCTGGACGGAGATTCAGAGGTTCGAGCAGCCATGCACAAAATTTATCAATCAGCGTATTCACAAGTTGCCAGCCTCTGGATTGGAAGGAGCGCGGCAGGCTCGTCATGGACGCCGTGATGGCCTTGCCGTGCCTCCGAGACCTGAGGCTACACACGTACTTTCCCCTAGCCCATCAGGAGCTCAAACATATTTCAAAATATGTGCCGAGATTACAAACGATCTCTTTCGTTGTCCGTCAAGAGAAAATTTCTACTTGGACGCTTCGCGCCCTTGAGAACTTCAGACACCTCACGAGTCTCACGGTGCTGGGCCGAACCACATTCTCATCGCGAGATATCCTTCTATGGATCCAATACACGCAATGTCACCTCCTTTCTGGCGGCTTCTCGATAATATTGCCAGCCCAGGACAGCCGGTCTTGGTCTCAGGGGCGTACAAGTTTCTAACTACATCAGTGACCCGGCGACGGAAGGCATCAAGGACATTCTGAGGTTTTTCATCGTGCATGCGAGAGATCAGAATCGCCAGCAAGATATCTGGCGAGGGAACGATTATGAATTTGATGAGGAGCGCATGTTTGTCCACCTCTGGAACGACATCAGGGGTTCGGCGGAGGCGCTGCAGCTGCTGAGGGGCTCGGGGCCTTATCCGCCGTTTCTGGGGTTGATGGAGAATATGGGCACGAGCATTGCTCCTAGTGAGTGGTGATTGAGAACTGACGACTTAAAAAAATTTCCTCAGTCGCAACGCTCAATCGATAGTGATCAGTTGACGTGGGACGTACATCCCCGCGTTGGTGATGTTCCCAGCATGAGTGGTGTACAGACAAAGTTGTTGCAGACAAGCTGCTGTTGGTGTACTGTGCTTGTCCCTCAGTGGGCCCGGGTGCCTGCTATCGCCCCGCAGCACTGTACGCGACCTGACGCGCCTCGCCCATTGCACGGCACCCCTCGCTCACCCATGCAAACGACATTCCCGGATTCAATCCGACGTCGAACTCCAAACCCAAGGCTCCAGCTTCAATGACATCATAACCATCGATCTCCTGAATGTCTGCAAAGCAACAATGGCCATCCTCAACTTCACTCTCAGTGAGGAAGCCGTCGCTGCCTTCCGCGATGTCCTGACATGTATGAACAAGTTCAGTGACGACGTCTCCCTCGAGGCCAAGAAAGACAAGGTTCGACCGTTCACACTCACACTAACCGCCCTTTTTAGTAGCCGATCGGTCTATGGAAGTCATTGACTGACGGGGAGAGTACAGTTGATTCTTACGGCGCTCAACCAGTCCAAATCGGCCTATTCCTGCTTTACCTTTGCTACCAACCGCTTCTGCTCCCGCTACCAGTTCGAAGGCAACGCGCAGCACCGGGAGAAGTTCTACTGCACCCTTCATATACGTGTAAGTGGGCTTTGCACGCGGCTAGAGAATTCTTGAAAGTAAATGCTGAATTCCACGTACAGTCTCTCGCCTCCATCTTCCGCAGCCGCTTGGGTGGCGATCCGCAGCGGGATCGTGAGAAGGAGAGCACAATTGACCACTGTGATGTCGCCATCCAGGACGGCCCGGGCATCAAAAGTCGGTTGATCGTGAAGCTGGTCTTCCGCAATGGTATGTGCTCTCCGAGCGTATATCTCCGAAGCTCTTATTGAAAGGCTCAGGTGTCACATCTACACACAGATTGCCATTCGAAGTTGCGGTGCCTGTCCACGCAAAGTTCGATCGCGACGAGGCGATCCACCACTGGACTATTCCTTCGCGGACACTAAGGCAGCTGATGGAGCACTTCGGCCCCGGGGTCGAGCTCCTAGACATCAATTCGGACGGCGAACACGTCAACTTCACATGTTTCACGGAGAAGATGACAAATGGAGACGGTTGGTTTGCAGAATGCTCTGAATCTACTATTGATGTTAATGCTGTTCCCAGAGGTCCTCAAGAAGCCGCTACACACATCAATTGCCATAGAAGTGGATGAGTTCGAAGACATAGAAGTCGAAGACAAGCTCCGCATCGTCATCAGCGTCAAGGACTTCCGCGCCATCATCCAGCACGCCGGCATCACCGGCAACCACCTCTCCGCCCGTTACTCCAGTCCCGCACGTCCGATCCAGTTCGCATACCCCGGTGATGGCATCAGCTGCGAGTTCCTGCTCATGACGGTCGGCGAGAGGGGCAACCCTGCCCAGAAAACCAAGAAGGGCAAGGCCAACGGCGCCAAGGCTACTCCGCAACAGCAGCTCGAGGCTGCGTCTAGAAGGCAAAGCGCTGCGCCGTCTGAGACCCCGCGGCCAGTCGAGCAGTCGCCTGTTCAGAACATGCCGCCTCCGCCGGCGGCGTCCGCAGCCAGGAGTGCCGTGGCAACGCGCACGTCGTTGTTTGATTTGCGGCCGTCTCAGCGACCACCCCCTGCAACTATGCGTTCTGAGGGCTTGTTCGTGGATAACGACCAGGAATGGGAACCTGTTAGAGACGAAGAGGACGAGGATGCAGAGGAGAATGCTAGACTAGAATGGGATCATAGCAATCAGCCAGTGAGTCGTACTCTGGCAAGTTGTCCGGTCCACTGTTTCGATGCTAACTCGCTTCTCACCCAGAGCGCATCCGCCATGCACCTGGGTCGCGCTGTCGCCGAAGAGAATGGCGAATTCGACCCAGCTCCCGCCAGCAGCGCAGGATTGGAACCCACCCAGCGTCTTTCCGATGTAAGACGTCTTGGGCTATTTTACCAGGGCCCTTGAAAACCCGAGAATGTTCGAAGAAGATGCTTTTACTGGGTTCGGAGGCTGAGATGTCCACGACGGAATGGGATATGGATGGGCCATTTGCTCAACCAATAATGATAGTTACCCAGCTAGTCGCGCAACCCGCGCCGATACCCGCAATCTGAGAACCAGGCGGGATGAACCTTGATGATGCAATGACATTCCACCGCCCTTTGACATTGTTGTTCTCGACTTGCGGACCGCAATTGCCGTGCTCGCCCCATCCCCAGGCGAGGACATCGCCCAATTCCGTGAATGCGATAACGTGCTCACTGCCGACGGCGATCTTGGTGACCTTCGGCAATTTTGGCGGCGGCAGCTGCCCATGGTCGTCTCTTCCCCAGGCCAGAAGCTCGCCGTCCTTCTTCAGTACGTAGACGTTGCCCCAGCTGGCGCCGACATCTGACCATTCGGGTAATGACTCTGGAGCCGAGGATTTGATGTTCCACTTGTCAGAGCCCAGCACAAGCAGTTCGCCACACTCCGGAGCTCCAAACAGACATGTGAAGTCCTTTCCACAGACGGCCCTGGTAACCTTGAAGTCGACGCCTTCAATCTTTCTTGGCGAGTGGACGACGACCTCCGGGCTTCCACCCTGTCCCTTACGAATATTTCCCCATGCGTAAGCGTCACCGTTGCTCAGAACCACCACGACATGACCCATACATGCTGCCAGGTCCACGACCTCAGTTCCAGCTGGCGGGAACTCCTTGAAAAGGGTGGCAGACGGCGAACGGATGAGCAGCTCGCTAAGACCCAGTTCGCCCTTTTGTCCAGCACCAAAGCTGTACAGCTTCGTCCTCTTTCCCTCGCCATCCTTTTGAACGACAAACGAAGCCTCCCAAGTCGCGGCGATCAAGTCTGCTGTGCCCATGGCGCTTTCTTGCCCTTCCTTGATCAGCTGGACTTTTTGGAACACCGGCTCGTTGGTCTCTGCAGCGGATGTTATACCACAGGCCCCGCTCGTGGCGTCTCCGCTCCAATAAAGCTGTCCGGACTGTGTGAGGAGTAGCGTGTGGTTCCCGCCAGCTGCCATCTTCACCACGGGAGAGTCAGGGTGGTCTGGGAAGAAGATGGCCTGCTTAGGGACCGAGACATCTTCCTTGTGGCCGATGCCAAGCTGGCCGGATCCGTTGGACCCGATTGCGAAAAGAACCGACATCTTGTTGATATTGTTGGGAGTTCGTGTGGTCGGTGGTCTCACCGTGGAATATCTTAGTAGGGTGGAGTGGGTGGAGGATTATGGATGCCATCGAATATCGTAGTAAGCGTATTCGTCCCCCACCAGTTTCTCCTTTGCGTTTATCCCATGTAGCTAGAGGGGCTTTTCGGCCAATCATTCCTGCGCTTCCGCCAGCCGCGGCCGCAAGATCAAAAAGCGGAATCTCAACCGCGATCATCAATTTTTTTCGTCTTGCATCACACACACAATACTCTCAGAGCTCCCGCCTTCGAGAAGCTCTCATTCCTACTCGAAGTGGATCGCCCTGCAGAGTTTTTCTTCACCTCAGGATGTGAGAGGTTTGCTTCGCGCAGACCTTCGCAGTCTTGAGAAAGAATACAGATCACTGGTGAATTCTCTAATCGCACAGGAACACAAGCATCACGATGGCATCTTCAGTCCCCACCCAGACTCAGGCCGCCGGCGGCATTCCCGCAGAAATGAAGGATTTCGTGGTCGGCTTGATTGGCATGGGTGACATGGGGAAGATGTACGCGCAGAGGCTATCTGCCGCTGGATGGAAGTGAGTAATTGTTCGCTCCCCAGCCTGGGCCTCTGCGCAACGCGATTCTTCTGGTAAGCTACCTCTTTTCCCTTCTCACAATTACCACACCCCTCCTTTGGTTATGATGACAAGAGCGCATTTGGCTAGAGTATCGCCCGAGGACTTCCTGGCAAGCCATTCTGGCCCCGGGAAAGGCTGAAGGCTTTCCATGATGATACACCTAGCTACCTTAAACTTTACCTGTCTGAACCTTCACACCCACATTCTCTTTCTTACGACACTCGTCTTGGAGAGTAACGAGGCTAACATGCTTCCCAGGAATCTGCTAAAGCTTCATGTCCTTTTTTGCTACACCACCCACAGCTGTACTCTGCAGAAGAGAGCGGATGTGATGGAGAGACTGACTGACGCCTCGGGCTTTTTGGCAGGATCATGGCTTGTGACCAGGAGGAAAAGTACGAGAGTCTGAAAGAAGAATTCTCTGGAAATGTACGGGAAAATGCCACACATCATACCTGCCCTGCCTCCCTCGGTGTTCAAACCCGGCTGAGCAGTTTTCTCTTGAATAGAACAATATACAAATCTGCCGCAATGGCCACTACGTCTCCCGCGCCAGCGACTACATCATCTACAGCGTTGAAGCCGCTGCCATTGACCGCGTGATTGCCCAGTATGGCCCGTGTATGATCCCCTTTCTATAACTTCCCACACTGCTCACCAATAGAGGCCTCATCGTCTGACACCACCCTCCAGCAACCAAGCTCGGCGCCATCGTCGGCGGTCAAACCTCCTGCAAAGCCCCAGAAATCACTGCTTTCGAGCGCCATCTCCCGACTGACGTCGAAATCGTCTCCTGCCACTCTCTCCACGGCCCCAACGTCGACCCACGAAACCAGCCCCTCGTTATAATCTCCCACCGCGCCTCCCCCTCGGCCGTCGCAAAGGTCGAGGCCGTCCTCTCCGTCCTCGGCTCCAAGCACGTCTATCTTACGGCCCTCGAGCACGACCGCATCACCGCCGACACCCAAGCCGTCACCCATGCCGCGTTCCTCTCGATGGGAAAGGCATGGCACGCCAACACGCAGTTCCCGTGGGAGATGTCGCGCTACGTTGGCGGCGTAGAGAACGTCAAGATCAACATCATGCTGCGCATCTACTCGCAAAAATGGCACGTCTACGCCGGCCTCGCCATCCTCAACCCCGAGGCCCGCAAGCAAATTTCCCAGTTCGCTCGCTCCGTCACGGATCTCTACAAGCTCATGCTCGAAGGTAACGCCGCCGCCCTCCGCTCCCGCGTGCTCGCCGCCAAGGAGAAGGTCTTTGGCCACGACGGCAGCCCGAAGTGGGCAGACCGACCCCTCCTCAACCCGGACTTGCTCGAGCGCTTCTCCTTGGGCGAGAAGGAAGACCAGACGAGCCCGCCACGTGCCAACAACCACCTCAGCTTGCTGGCCATGGTGGACTGCTGGGCGCAGCTGGGAATCGTCCCCTACGACCACATGATCTGCTCGACGCCGCTGTTCAGGTTGTGGCTGGGCGTCGCGGAGCATCTGTTCCGCAGCCGCGAGCTGCTCGAGGACGCGCTGAGGACGGCCGTCGAGGACCACACGTATCGCTCTGACGACTTGGAGTTCACGTTCGCGGCGAGGGGATGGGCCGAGTGCGTCTCGTTGGGGCACTTTGAGACGTGGAAGAACCGGTTCGAGACGACGCAGGAGTTTTTCCAGCCGCGGTTCAAGGATGCTGTCGCCGTGGGCAATGCCATGATGAAGGCTGTATTGGAGAGTACGTAGGATTGATTGCGGTTTAAGACAGCGGTATATGAGTCAAAAGATGTGTCTTGATGAAGTATATGCACCGAAGAACACGAGTATGAATATCACAGGTGGCTTCCCTTCAGTGAAACTCATTCCCTGAAAAGCTGCGTTGCCGTAGGTTGTCAAGTGGAAATCCGCTTTGCACGATGCGTGCCGCGGTCTGAATTAGCTCAGCCAAGCTTGTACCCCCTGAGAGTTATGCTCGTCTAATCTGATGCGATATCTTCCAACACGCTTGTCAATACCATCCCACTGTCCTTGATAACGTGAAGGAACGAGAAGACGTGGGATCATGGAGGCGTAAAGTTGGACGGCCACATTTTGCACCACAGCATATCAGTGGCTGTTTGAACATACAACATGTATGATAATCGATGAGCCGTGAAGAGCCTATCTTGTCTACCCTTTCACAGGGCACACATACATGAAAGAATACCGTTTGCTTTGAGCAACGGGGTATCTTGTGCAATTCAATGCTTCGACAACCAAAGCTGGGGGCGGGGCACAGCGCCATGGCTTCTCTTTTCGTAATCATCAAATCAGAGTGACAAGATCCGGCGCATGTCTCTCGACGCTCTCTTCCAAGAAAGCCACTCCGTGCGCAACCTCTAGTGGCTGGGCGAGGAATTTGCCTTCCTCTTTCTCGTGTTCCTCCATATCGGTGGAATCTTCCCCGAGCAGGCCACTCGCAGCAACCGGCAGGCTCGTAGTCGATGTCGTGATATCCTGCCACGATGAATCCGCCTGGCTTGCCTCCTGCCGAGCTGCGACCTCTGCGGCAAGGTCCGGGGAGGCTGGTGATCGGGGCAGTTGGGCGGAGGGGAGCGGATAGGGTGACACTGGTCGCGTGTCGTTGGTACTTGAGTTCGACGATGTGCGGAAGGAAGCGGGCGCGGAGGTCCACATTGACTGTGAGAATGTCAAACATTATCCGTACACTCAAGATGGTGTACTCACCATGGAATCTAATCGCAGACCCAAGTTCGCAACCAGACTGGGGCTGCAAATGGGTCTCTGGCGGAAGAGGTGGAATCCATATCCGGTAGCCGCCGTGGCAGGAACGTTGCCCTCGGCAACACCGTCAAGGCTGATGTATGCTCGATCCGCGCCACCAGGGCGGCAATAGGGGCAGATCTTGTACTGGCACTCGTCTTTAGCGTTGGGTACCCAAGGAGTTGATCCCTTACTGCCAAGGATGTCGTCCAAGTCATAGGTACAAGGTTGGCGAGCACTGTCGTGTCCATGAGTAGATGTTGATTTCTTCCGAAAGGACTCTTGACGGAGAACATCTCCAAGCTATGATTTGAGATATTAGCCAGCTTTAAGGTAATTATGGTGCAGGAATGCAGTTACGTGTTTGCGTTGGTTGAAAATGGTCAGAAGCTGGCTGCTGGTGTAAGTGGTGGTAATGTCCTTTGAAGGCATCTCCTCGAGAAAGCATGCGGCGTTCCCAGAACGTTTCTCGGGGCCGCAAGCCCTCGGTTGGATGGTTTTGATAAGCTGCCGTCCCAAGCCATCGAAGGTCACCTTGTTCTGTTAGCCCCGTCGTTGGCGAAGAACGGTTTTTATATCACCTCATCTCCACTGAGAATGGAATCGCGCAGGATTTCCTCTTGATCTTGAGAGCATCGATAAAGCCAGCCAAATGGCCCGTAATTGCCACAAGAGTCGCATCGAAGGATATAGCTGTATACGCGGACCATTGTGACGTGTGTGCAGGTCGCGAAGGTGCGCGCCGAGTGAGGGGCGGGTTGGGAGGCCATAATGATATCAGTCACCCAAGACGCGAGCTCGAGCAAGTGGCCGACGGAAGATGATGGTAGGTGATTGAATGTTGATTATAGGGGCGATTTCCACTAACAAGATGTGGACCGTTAGCTTCGCACGATAATGGATTTTGTGGCAGTCATGTGAAGGCCTCTAGACTGGAGGGAAGGCACGGTGAGAGTGGCCATGTTGGGAAGGAGCACCTCACTTCACTTGTAATCTACCTGAACATCCTCGATCGAACTATAGAAATGAGGAACCTGAAAACCTTGACTTACTAAATATCTTGATCTAAAACTGCGGCCTGGCGTCTGCATCTCCATCTCATACCCTTGCATTACAACTTAGCCTTCATTATATTTGTGCGCATGCCTCTTATAAGTACCTCACTTCTCGACAACTCAGAAGTTTCTCTGTAATTCCTGGTGTCCGCTTCCGAATACCAAACTAGCTACATTCTGTCAACTTGCGCAGCCTTGCAGCCTTCTCAAAGAATGGACCAGTGAAATGCTCAGCAACACGCCAGCGCAACGACTTCATCTGATACCGACGATACTATTATCTCCCTGTAACAGTTTCAACCAGGACATGTATTTAGTGGACAGATAACCTGGAGTTCTAAGACAATGGAAGAATGGGAGGAGGAAGACTGCATCTTCGTGATGCGTGGGTGGTTGGGCTCACTGCGTCCAAGGTAGCATTAGGACCGAGCAGCCTAGCATGCGGTGAAGCTACGCAACAACAAGACGTGTCGCTCCTCATCTTACTCATAACTTGTCAGTGCCCGTTCCTTGTATCGCATACAGCGAACACAAGGCAGGCAATTAGCTGAGATCCTGCAGTCCGTAAGTCGCGATCTAGGTATGCAGACTTTGAGTGACGTTCCGTCTGAAGTTGCTGGCACAGACCGAGCACATTCAACCAAGCTCTTTCTAGACGCTGCAGGACATGATTTAGCAGCTCATATTATGAGATGCAGTGGGCGACATCGATATGCATGCAACAGAGTGTGGTTCGGACGATATTCGGACGATTCGGGGTGTAGAGCATGAAGCTCGATCATAAAACTAATGTTCTCAGAGGGACCGCGTCAATGGGTCAACCCAGCACGAAGTCGGCCAGCGCAAGTGTAAAATTGGAACTTTCGCTCTCTGTCAGGATGCAGTCAGAATGAGCTGGCGTGCGCCTGTTCAATGCCGCTAATGATTTTCTGGGCCGCCCCCTCCTCAAAAGTGAAAACAAACCTCGGGTCATTGGCGGAGAACGGCCAATCACGGTTCTTCTCCCTTCGAACACCCCTGCAGCTCCGACCAGCTCTTGCCCATCGCGCAACATCCCGGTCGTTTCTTGCGTCGCAAGCCGAATGAGCATTTCACAGCAGAAAGCTCAGGTCCCAAAGTCGGCACCACCCCCATCAATTCAGTCAACCCCCCAGCCCAGCCCGAGCCCAGCCCGCCCGAGGTGGTCTCCTGTGTTGCATACCTAGGTATCCGCCGTGCCGTCCAGAGTCCCGTACGCCCCCCAGGGCCCAATTGTGTCAACCTCCTCAACTACCACCACATAATAATCCACCCGCCGCTCCCTCTTCATTGTATGCTGCTGCCGCCCAACCTCCTCTCCTACGACGGCCCCGACGCTCACTTCCTGTGATCTCGAACAATAGTCAGTACGTTGTCAAAATTTCCGTGCCGTCCCTGGGTCAGCTCGTCATTGCAATTGAGGTCTCCAGTCAGCGAAGCTCCAGCCGCGCAATTAACCGATCGTCCCTGGTCGGTCGGCAGAGCGACGCGGTCAACAAATCATTGGCCCCCGGGCTTGCACTCTGGAGCCGCAATTCAATTGACGAACACCCCCCGGAAAACCCATCGCAAACACCCTCAAAGACGGACCTCCTAAGCTGATACTCCTCTACACCGCAGTTTCCCCCGCGATTTCTCGATTACGTTAGCGATACCCCCGGAGCCTTAGCCCACCATGTCGGTCAAGTTTGAGAAGGAGACGATAAAGAAGGGTGTCGAGGAGGTCAAGAAGGGCCTCATCGGGGAACCTCTGCCTGGCACCAGCGGCAAACATCCCATTTCCGAGGCCATCGGCACCGCCATCACCGGCGGCAAGAAGAATGCCGGATCCAAGGGCTATCTTGCGGTTCGTCTGCCAATCCCTTTATGGATGATGTGCGACATGCGCGCGACAGGAGCACCAAGATGATACGTGGGACGGACGAGAACGACATGCTGACGCGATTCGTTCCAGGCCTACATCAAGCAGCTAGAGCAGAACCCTCTGCGCACCAAGATGCTCACTGCCGGTACCCTCGCTGGTGCCCAAGAGCTGATCGCATCCTTCCTCGCCAAGGACCGTAACAAGCATGGCAACTATTTCACCTCGCGCGTGCCCAAGATGGCCGCCTACGGCGCCCTCGTCAGCGCGCCCCTCGGCCACTTCCTCATCTGGGCCCTGCAGAAGACCTTTGCCGGCCGCACCAGCCTGCGCGCCAAGATCCTGCAGATTATCGTCAGCAACCTGATTGTACGTGGTCTGATCTTTGGTAGCAATCGCTGTAAACCTGCTTACCCGCGTTCCACAGATTGCGCCCATTCAGAACTCCGTCTACCTGACTGCGATGGCTCTCATCGCCGGTGCCAAGACGTACCACCAGGTCCGCGCAACTGTCAAGGTTGGTTTCTGGAAGGTCATGAAGGTCAGCTGGGTTACCTCCCCGCTCTGCCTGGCCTTTGCCCAGAAGTTTCTCCCTGACCAACTCTGGGTTCCCTTCTTCAACCTGGTTGCCTTCATCATCGGCACCTACATCAACACCATCACCAAGAAGAAGCGTCTCGCCGCTTTGCGTAAGAAGCACTTCGGTGATGGCCGCTCTCCCTCCATGGGAGGCCGCCCCGAGGACTACCCCGGCCCCAAGGACTACCCTGGCCCGATGGGAGGTCCTAACCCCCCTTACTAAATGACTCTGCTATGGTGAGATGGTTGATATGACGTCGAAATAACGCCCGCTTGATGAGAAATTTGGTAACATCTAATACGAAAACGAATCCAGTCCTTCAGGGCCGGTTTCTGGAGTTGAGGGGCGTGGGGGGCAGTGTGAGGATACGCGAGCTGGGACCAAGCGGCTTGGAGGATCTGCAACCGACCGCCGAGCGTCCTTGTACAATTTGCTTGCTTCAAACGTTGCTATCATGTTATATGTCCTGTGTCGGTAGATAGGTTCAAATGCGTTTGGATTTAATGTTCGACATGGTTGGTATTTTTCAATGGCCAACAAGTGATCCGGGATGTTCCACGCCTGTAGTGTGGTGTTTCCATGTCTCTTTTTTGAAGAAATGTCCCGTCCACTTACATCGGAGACTGTGACTGAGTTGATGTGCAAGCCTCCCAATGAAGCCTCGCACTGAAGACCCTTGTGCCGTTCTTCAACCGATCCTCTCAGGAACGTTTGCTTGATGCCTCGGCTCGGTGGGCGGACCTCGACTCTTGGCCCCTGGATGATGGTTCTGGACCGAAGATGGACATGAGCGTTGCCTGCTGATGCAGCAGCAGGTCGCATGCCTTTTCCCGTTTTGTTCTTTGTCAGGGACCCCCCGTTGCTTCACTCCCCAGCCGACGCCTCGCCAGTGTCCACCATAAACCCCGGGCTCCAGTACTCATATTCCGCACACTGCTTGTCCACCCACAACATGCCCTCGCTGAGAAGATCCTCCAACGCAGTTTGAGCTCGTGCCCTCGGCCATCGCAAGTTGACCATCAGCATCGAGATACTCACGTATCCCAGCAGCTGCACAGCCTCCAGAACGGCGCTCTGATCCGTGTTGAGCTCCTTGGGTACACTCCTGATATACGACTTACTCCCAACCTTGATGACACTATGCGAGCTGCCAAGTGGCTTCAACGTCCCGACGGCCCGGAGCACATCGTCCTCCGTCACCTCGCTCGCGCCCTCCATACGCCCCTTCATAATCCGCTCCCGCACCTCGCGAACTCCGATCAGCCCGCCGTTCTCATCCCGCGTCGCGCTGCAGACCTCCACCACGCGCACTGCCAGCTCAAAGTAGAAGTCGTTGACCGAACGGCCCAGTAGTTGCGCCCAAATCGAGGAAGAGCCGCCGCCGCCCGAAGACGAGGACGAGGACGACGCGAGCGGGTCGACGCCGATGGCAGAGCACATGCGGGCGAACTGGGCGCGGAAGGACGGGTTCGAGCGGATGTCCTTTGCGTGGGTCTGCGCGAACTGCTGAAGGAGGGACCGGAAGACGGAGAGCTGGGTCTCGAGGGCCTGGGCGTGGTGTTGCGCAGGTTGGAGCCGTGGGATGCGTACTGCGCCGAGGTGAGGCGGGAGCGGTCGAAGGCCGCCAAGCCGACGCCTTTGCGAGACATAGTTGCGAGTCTTGTCGTCGTCAGGGCTCGGGTCTGGGGGGGAGGGAGGAAAAAGGAGTTTCGAGATCTACGCTGCTTCACATGCGGAGGTCGGGGAAGGTGGATGCTGCGATGGAGGGGCGTCGGTTTCGTGGTGGATGCCACATCGGTGTCGTTAGTGCCGATGTCACTCGGGCGCCCCGTCACTGTCGAAAGGTGACATAAGCACTCCGCTAGTCTTCTTTGGTGCACACTA
The DNA here is from genome assembly GCA_020466075.1 of Colletotrichum coccodes. Classification (NCBI taxonomy): domain Eukaryota; kingdom Fungi; phylum Ascomycota; class Sordariomycetes; order Glomerellales; family Glomerellaceae; genus Colletotrichum; species Colletotrichum coccodes. The sequence goes on from JAIMZG010002302.1 coordinate 14,247, forward strand.
GTGCCGTCTGCGTCCGCCGCCCCAAAAACACCGTTGCAAGGGCCCAGGCCGTGAGGTGAAGCTCGAAGGTCACGTGCATCCGAGCCATCCTCCACCCGGAGAATCTCCGGCCACTTCAGCCACTAAACGGGCATAGCCCCCGGCAAAAAGGGCACAACCCTCTCTCAAATCCAACTCGCAAAATTTCGGTGTTCGAGCCTGACCAAAGCAATTACAGACGCCCTGCCTCACGATCGCGCTGCGAATTTCCTCACAGTCCCCTCCATCCCGCAGCAACCATGTCGTCCACCCAGAGCGTGCAGTGCTTCGGCAAGAAGAGAACCGCCACCGCCGTTGCCCAGTGCAAGGTACGAAAACCCGATATCCCCACGAGAGGAAGAAGACTATCCGGAAAAGAACACGAAGAGAGAAGCGATGAATATTTGGATATCTGAACTTGGCAGGCTGACTTTTCTTCGCTGTAGGCTGGCAAGGGCCTCGTCAAGGTCAACGGCAAGCCCCTCTCGCTTGTCCAGCCTGAGATCCTCCGCTTCAAGGTACGATTATATCCCGCGCGAACCCATTGAAGAATCCGGTCAGCAAGAGGAGGAACTGGAAGGATGGGGACATGGGAAGGCACGAAGAGCAAGCGCTGCGACGTTTGACTCTACCTAAAGACGAGAAGAACTTGCGCAGCGCCCTAGCCCTTCGCCCTCTGCCCACGAATCGATTCGAGAAACATGAGAGCGACCAGGGTCCTTCGCGAAACAGACCCTAGAAGAACCGACGAGACTAACGCTGCGCAACACAGGTCTACGAGCCCCTCCTCGTCCTTGGCCTCGACAAGTTCGCCAACATCGACATCCGCGTCCGCGTCACCGGTGGTGGTCACACTTCCCAGATTTACGCCATCCGTCAGGCCATTGCCAAGTCGGTCGTCGCCTACTACCAGAAGTTCGTCGACGAGCACTCCAAGAACATGCTCAAGCAGGCCCTCGTCCAGTTCGACCGTACTCTCCTCGTCGCCGACAACCGCCGGTGCGAGCCCAAGAAGTTCGGTGGTAAGGGTGCCCGCTCCAGATTCCAGAAGTCCTACCGTTAAACGGTACGCGTCGGCTTGGTTTCTTTTTCTTGCCCGAGCGGTGGTGGGAAAAAAGAGGGAGATGCAACCTTTTGGGGGAAACGACGGGTTTTCCGGGGTCCGGTCAAGCTTTTGGTGTTTCCCGCGAAAAATATTGGCAGTTACTGTTTTACGGGGGAGTCAAACGTGGATCAAAAGATCTGGTTCGTTCTTCTCGTGTCTTTAGGGAAACAGACCGAGATTCGGCCAGAGCTCGACATTATGGAGGCTAGGCGTGCGTTTTGGATCTAGCATCGCGCTGTCCTTCCGCCGCCGCCCCTCCGTCGATGCAATTGCATGGCATGCCTCGCGGTATCGCTGCTTGGCTTGGTTTGTAAAAGGGTCAGGCAGGCAAATGAAACATTGAACTTCATGACACGGCGTTTTGGGCTCGAGTTATGCGTGTGCCGTGTTTCTTTTCTCTTCTCTCTTCCTTTGTCGTTGTGGCTGGGAACCACGTCCATAATGCATGGGAAGTTGTAGGACAGGGCAAAACATGGTTCTCCAATGACATTCAACAACGTCCGCGGTCTTCGTATTCATCTCGTCCATTCTGTCTCCATGTTTTCTGCCACCGATCAGCAATGGCCACACAGATGTCAGTCGCTATTTAACACCCATCCTCTGTCCTCATGACTTTTCTTCATCGTCTTGATTTTCTCAACTCCTCACCAACCAGCTCATGTGCAGAGGCCCGACAACACCTCAAGGTTCGTTCCGTTCGCCAGCATTGGGAAAGGCCACCTCTTCGGCTTAGTATCGAGAGAGTTCGTCCTCCAAGCCAGTAAACCTTCCCCCACGCTCATCAGACTTTGCGAATCAAGCGGCTCAACATCTCAAGCCAACGTTCCTTCAATTGAAGGAGTTCGCTGTTTGACATTGACTCCCGGAATACTGCACTTCAACACAGACACAGGCGCAAGCAATGCACGCGCAGATAGAACCAACATCGATGCAACAACCACACCCTACGGGTCTCACTTCCCAACGGCCCGTTCCAGGTCTTAGGGAAACCCAGTCTAGCCCATGCATAACCAGCCAACGACACCCACAATGGCTTTCCTGAGCCGCAACTCGCCCGCCGCAGATCCAGCCCAACCAAAACAGAACCAAGAAAAACAGACTCCAGCAGCTTCTTGTCGCTACAAGCAAAAGGAAATGATCAGTGTGAGGCTTGAACTCACGGCCTTGGCATTACTCAATGTATCTGATGATATATTAGTACCACGCTCTAACCAACTGAGCTAACCGACCCAGCTGCTTGCTTGTTGTTGTCGGGACAGAGCCCTAAGCCCTACGAGACGGAACGGGGCCATCGTGAGTGAGGGGCTCAGGCTGAGATGGGTGGTGGGCTCCGAGTGACTTCCATCGTGGGTCGGGTTTGCCGTAGCAGGCGTCTTTCAATGGGGTTGGATCCGCTCCTGCCTCCCGCGTCTGGCGCCGATGGTGCGAGAGCCCTCTAAGGTGACCTTGACCATGAGGAGTTGGGCTTTCTTGTGCTGTTACGTGACTCGAGAGCCCGGGTTCAAGAGATGTTGTCAAGGGCGATAGAATTCTTAACAAGGTTGTAAACGAAAGCCTAGATTCATGTTTGTTTTCCAAGACATTGCTTCTCTATCCACGAAGACACTATCCACTCAACTGAGCTGATGGTGGTGGTTGTCGAACGTCTCGAACACCTGCATACGAAACCATTGAAGAAATAATCAGAAAGCCTGGTCCGAGACGGGGCTATGGGCCAAATTCGCAAGGTACCAACTTGTTGTTGAACGCCCTCCTGTGAGCAGGACGGAAATGTTACTGCTCAAGCCATAGCTCGAAATCGTTGATGGCTTTCTATCATCGGAAACAATACATGTCAAAATCTTACTCAACGAACATCGTTGCGGTTTTGAGAGCACGAAGGCTCTGCTTGAAGGAAGTCTGAAAGTCCTCTTTAATTGTTGCAAATCTGGCTGAAGTCGGCCCGGCCAAGACCAATCAGGTCGCACTGGCTCATCGATCCCATCCGGTCAGAGCCACACCATCTTTCGCCCGCGTCAAAGCGTGCCGCCAATCACCATTGCATCACAGCAGAGAAGACAATGGTCCGAGGACCCGCAAATCTAGGGTTTGAAACGGTGCACAGCCCAAAATAAAGAGCAAAGCTACATAAAGCATGATTTCCACCGACCCTTCACCAACATTTCAAGCAGCTCACTAAGAGCTCATCCCCGATGGCACAATTGGCTAGCGCGTCAGACTGTTAATCTGGAGGTTGGTGGTTCGAGCCCACCTCGGGGAGTAATAAGCGGTTAGACTCCGCCTGAGATACCCATTTTTGCCTTTTGGTCCAATTGACTGCTATAATAAATAATCTCCTAAGTTGAGATCGCTAATGCCTCATTAGCATTTGCGCGCCTTTGACAATTGCGGTCAAAGGTCATGAGTTCATTGCGTCACTTTTGGCTTGTCCCTTACGTAGCGTTGGCTCCATTTACTCTTACAAAGAACGGCGTCTCCTGATACGTTCAAAGTGTCTCTGGCGACCCGCTGCTTTCGTCGACGTTGCTATATCGGTGTGACCAGTTTCCTCGCCCTGGCGACGTGGGATCGGACTCTTCGGCACCCTGGGAGAAACTAGTGAGCGAGCCGTCGAAAGGATCATGGCGCTTGCAAACAGACCATGGCCGCTATAACCATGTCGAGTGTGTAACGGGTGGTGATGGTCAACCAGACGGCACGCGATAGTAGGAATCGACGAAGTTGACGTCTCACGGCAATACATACTATGGGTTTCGAGCAGATACTCTAGGTCTTATTAATATTGGCAGAAGTCTATCAGAAAGAGCCAGTTAACTGGCCTCCTGGGACCAACCATCTCCCTCGTGGCTTGACCGTCACTTCAATCTCGACCAGGATGTAGGCAAGCCGGAGTACCGATTTGGGCATCCATGTCATGAGTCCTTTTAATGAGGACTATCCACGATGCCTTAGTCCTTGACACATCGCGTCTGGATTCAACGTTGTTAATCCTCGCATAGAGTAGTTGATGCTGTGGGTTGAGCCGTCAGCGTTGAGGATAAGGATCATGCTATGCTGGGTTCTAGGATTCTGTTCATCAGGAGTCAAGAAGGACCACCTGTCAGTGACTCAACGACTTTGAAATGGAAGTCGCAGGTGAAGCCATCATGTGAATTAATTCTAAGACTAAAATGGTTACATGTTTCTTGCCAGGATTGAATGACGTGACTCAAACTGCCAGTGCCAGCAGCAGATTTTGCCCTGGTGTTATCTCCTAGACTACCTTCTTCGACAACGAAGCCTATCTGAATGCCTGACAAACGCATCGCATGAATCTCAAGGTATCTCCCTTGTTGCCACCTTTTCATCATGCGGATCAGTCACCTTTAATGTTGCTCCTCGATGTAGAGATCCCGAATGCTCTTGGGCTTATGATCAACCGCCAGACTGGTATGGGACTCACCGGCGTATTCCTTCAGGCTATCTGGCTTCTCCGGATGAGATAAAGACTTGTTGGAGCTAGTTATACCAAAGACGAAGACTGAATGTGCTCGAAGTGGCGACCTTGACAAGTACTCGGCCGGGCAACTTCTGCAACGACCCTGCATTTCCTGTCCTCTCAGATTAAACGCAAGCTTCAGGTGGACCTCGCATTCCGTCTCGTCTATTTCGGAGAAGCTTGAGGTTAAAGAGGCTAGAGCCGTCAAGTGCTGGCAAAAAACCCAATGGCCAATGTTTTTCCAAATAAGGCTGCCGGAGAACGTCCACTCCGCGAACAATAGTAGCTTTCCGGATACGACTTTTTATCGAAGCGTTGAAGGTTTGATGTAGGCGTCGTAAGACATTGAGATGATCTCTAACGCGCAGAACTGTGTAGCGTGTCGTGATCTTTCTTAAATAACCCAGATGGGCTATTGCAAGCTATGTGAGTTTCAGAACGAGCTGGATGTGCGTTTACCGGAACTTCCTCCATCGAGCTTCACGCAGGTGCAGGTCAGAGTCTACGCCTTCGAGATTGAAATAGAGCCATGCCGGGGAATATTGCGCTCGTTGAGTTTTGAAGCCGGTGGCACAGATTGCGTAATAAGCAGTTGAACAGGACTCGCCCGAGTCCGGGTCCGAAATAGAACTTGTCCGCTGAGAATGTGAGGGAAGCTTCGCGGGTGTTTCGGCAAGTACGTGAGGATACAAGCTCATTGTGCAAGCTGAGGTTGCTTATAATCTGCAGTAGGAGCACATTCGGAAGACAGATGAGGAAGAAAAACGGCCGAACTATATCTGAGATGTTGGAACAGAGACTTCGACCACCCAGAGCCACAGTGTTTGAGAGTACCAGTGTCATTGCCATAAATAAAGGCGGTAATGCCTGGGGAAGGCGTAAGATTCGAGACAATGATACTCAAAAGACATGTTCGAAGTGAGGGAAAAAAAACCCCCAAAAACAAAGGAAAGTCACCCGAGAAATTCAGACTTTGAATACCAAGAATCACACATATGTCCGCTTCGTACCACGCAAAACAACTTCTTCATCTGTTCGGTCCGGTCCATCCACAGACGTACACGCTACAATCCTTGAGAACAACTTCTTACTACCGATCAAGTTAGCCTCAAGGGCTATCGTAAAAAAGTGTTCGTTGCTGTATCTCCTCCAGGATGCGTTGGCTTTTGGCCGGCCCATCGCCGAAGGATCCACTTTCGGTACCGGTAACGTTGTCATGGAACGGCCGGAAGAAGAGAGTAAGGGGGCCGCTGCGGCATCCTCATATTTTTGACGACTGGAATGTCTTTGCCGATAGACCGAAATAATGTAACCCTTTGAAGCAGACTTGGTGCCTGGCTTCCTTGAGTACATGGAAGATCAGCCGGCGATCCCCCGTAGACCATTAATTCAGAGTGTCTGACTGAGGATTTGCGTCATCATGAGATACACCACGCCAACACCATTGGGAAGGCTCTCTGTCTAACACTTAAAAAGCCTAAATTTTGAAAGCCATTGTACAAGGGCTTGATATTGGCTTCCTGGGGAGTCAAGAGAGCAAGTATGGAGGCTGGAAATCCTGGGAACGAATAAGATGGCGGGTGGCGCAATGATGACGCGCAGAAAAGCGTGGTCAGCTAAAGCTAATTTCTTTGATGAGTCTGTGGCTAAGTAGAATTTGTAATGAGTTAATCTGACACTCTTTCTATGAAGTTACCTTGCGTATATGTATGCTTTCTCAGCCCATGCTTCTATCCCTAATGGCTGCTCCCACCTAAGAATGCAGCCTAGCTAGTGGCTCGGACGATGAGCCTTAAACGGTGAGACAACCAAAGTAGCCCCATCCCCTCGATAAGTCAGGAAACCGAAGCCATTGCAAATCGAATGGTAGCAAACGGCAGACAGCAGTCATGTAGAAGGAAAGGATGTTAAAGACCGGTCCCTCCAGGATAAATCAATCGTTACACGAGATAATTCCCAGACTGAAAGCCAGGAAAATTTTGGGACCAGCCTAAGACACTCGCATTTCTCACTTTATTGAATTGTGTGGTGCAATTAAAAGCTATCCAGTAGGAAACCTACTGGCATCTTAAGAGAACCAAGATAAGCTTGGTAACGTGCGACATCGGCAACTTCTGCTGTTGTAGGAAGCATCCAATAAACGCTGGGAAAGCATGATGCGAAGACTTTTTAGATTCTCGCCGCTCGATCAATGGAAACCGCAAGCCTGATGCGTCTCTCCTCACATGCCAAGGCATTCCAACGCTGCGAACGGCATTACTGGATTGTGCAGACATTCTCCAAATCGACGCAAACGTCATGTTACCCCTGAGTCGTCGCGCACAGCCAGAGGCTACTTCCACCTCAGCTCGTGGTCGCCACCACTCCGATCTGCCAAACAATATGTCAAAGCTTCTTCTGGCTTGGGATGCAACCGCGGCTTGCCCTAGCGGCATCCACCAAGCGCCATCATCCAATATCGGCCAAAGAGTCCGTGTTATCTCTCAATGGTCTCAGCCGCGGCGCCATCTGCTAAAAGAGAGACAACCAATATGGTCTTGAAAGAAGCTGCCGCGGTTCGCCGAGACCTTTACAACAACCCTCCTGACAACGCAAAAATTCAGCTTGCCCCAGCTAGGTGCCGCGTAAACAACTATTTGATGCGCTTGCTCCGGCCCGAGCGACTGCAGCAACCGGCATAGCGCAAAAACCTCTCCACGAGGAGGGAAGCCACATCCCACTAGACCTCAGGGACCTAGACTAGTCCTTCTTCAGCAGGGCGGAATGACAGCCCTCAGTGCGTGCTCTCCGGGGCAAGGCATCCGTCCACTGGTGAGTCCTTGCTATTCCCCCTTTTCACATAACTCATAGCTCGTCAACATCATAACCGAGACTACATCAAGAACCCTACTTGGAAGTTTGTCTATCCCGAGCAACCCTTGCCGACCGAGAACCGACGAAGCTTTGCGGATGTTCCCCTCTGGGCACGAGAGCCTATCAGGACACGGTCATCGCCTGTCGCTCCTTTCAACATGGCCGTCATCCGATTCTTCACCCTGTTCGCTTGCTTTCTCGGCCTGGGAACCATCGTCTCTGGATTAGACATGACATACCAGGGCATCCCGAACTGTGCTGTGAGTACATTTCAGGAGGACGGACCTCAACGTGCCTCTTTCTTACGCACATAGATCAACTGCATCTTCCAGGAAATGGGCCATTCGAGTTGCACCATTACGAACCAAACATGCATGTGCCACGACAATGTTTTGGCGGGCTATGTGCAGGAATGTGTCATGGAGAGCTGCACCGTTAAGGAAATGCTGGGTGAGTGCCGATATCGCACTCGCGCTTTCATTAGTTACTCAAGCTCATTATCTTGTCTTCCAGTTGCACGAAATCAGTCATTGGCTTCCTGCGGAGTGCCCATGGTTCAGCACGACAATATCATGCATTGGTTCCGACCTCTGATTTTCGGCCTCTCGACTTTCTTCTTCGTTGTGAGAATGGCGAACAAATTCATGAAGCTTTCGACTTGGGGCTGGGATGACACCACCATCGCTGTTGCATATGTATGATTCGAACACCTCCAATGCGGGCCTTTCCGGACTTACTCTAACACTGTTACAGGTTGTTCTCGCAGCTTTCCTGCCGGCAGGCTATCTTGGTGAGTTTTGACGATCTAGGCTGGACCTACAGTGTGACTAACGCCTTTTCTCTATAGCCGAAACGGCGGGCGCCGGAAGAGATATTTGGACCCTTACTCCCGACCAAATTACAGACTTCCTCTTGGTGAGTCCGCACGCATCTTTAGTTGATGTGTTCCCCCAGCTCATCAAGAACATGAGCTAAGTGACACAAATTGAAAAGCTGTTCATTATATTTGGCATGTTGTACATGACCTGCCTCGCCTTCATCAAATCGTCGATCATATTTTTTTACCTCCGCATCTTCCCCGACGACAACATTCGGAGAATTCTGTGGTGTACACAAGTATTTAACCTGCTTCTTTGGATTTCGTTCATCGCCGGAACATTGGGCTGCTGCCAGCCCCTCAACTTCTTTTGGAATGGATGGACAAGAGAGATGGAGGGCAAATGCTTCGACTTGAACGCTTTCGCCATGTGCCATGCCGTGTTCAATATCACCCTAGATGTTTGGATGCTTATCCTACCTGCGTCCCAAGTCTACAACCTGAGAATGGAACGCAAGAGGAAATTGGGCGTGATGCTCATGTTTGGCGTTGGAGCATTGTGAGTAAGCTGTACTTGATTGATGATTGTCGCTAACTGGAAGCAGCCTCACGGCAGTTAGTGCCTACCGAATCAAAGCGCTGTTACTATTCGCAACATCGTACAACGTTACAGGTTGGCTTTTATGGATAGTCGCCACATGTATCAACCTTCACTGACCATTAACTTAGCCGATTCTTTCCAGAGCTCTCTTTGGTCTTCCATCGAACTCTGTGTAGGGACCTTTGTGGCCTGCTTACCGAGCACACGCCAAGTCTGGAGAATACTGTTCCCCAAGATCCTCGAAGTAACGCACATGTCGAGATCGGGTAGATCAGTCAAGGCTTCTAGCGTCGTGAGCCAAGCCTCTAGAACAGGATCGGGTCCCTCTCAGCGACCACGCGTTGTATCCTATGAGGAGTCCTCGATAGCACACTTGGTCGGAGACTTCAACAACATTGATCTCGACGAGCTCACAGACTCGAGTCCGACCGATACAGAGCCTCCAAAGACGCCAAATAACCTGGTCGAGTCAAAGGAGAAGTCTATGTCGGGTAGCTCGAGAGGCAGTTGAGATTAAGACTGATGGGGCAACGGAGCTTCGCGAATGTGAACAGGGTCCAAGGGACGTGGCACTTGAAATGCAATAGTGACAGACTGGTGCTATTGAAGAGTGCCAAGAATGCTTGCAGATTCTTCAATCAGCAAACGATTAGAAACAGCGACTGGAGGCAGGTCTGAGCCATGACAGGTCAGTTTCCCGGCCTTCAATTGAGTAAAACTCGTTTTCCGTATGATGAGGGGCTGGTAGCATGAGCGACGGCGAGCCACAGGAAAGCTTTCAGGCTATGTGGTGTGAAAAACGCCTGAACCAGGAGAGGATGTTATAATTACCAGGCAACATGCCCAGGGGATACTGGATGAAAGGCATTGTCGTGCATAAGAGTTACCAAAATATATGGCACTATTAGTCAACAAAATTTGACCTAACGAACCTGGTCATATTTGGTCAGACTTGAACCCAGTATTCGCAAAGTACTTTCTACTAATATGAAGCGCACTTTTGTCTGTTTATATGTCTGGTGTTATTGGCCTTTTGGAACAAGTACAGTAGCATTAACTTACTGTCCAGGTACTTCGACCCCCGATCCTCCCACAACGACTTATGGACGTGTCAATCACACTGTCAAGTTTGGACTGGTGTCTGCCGACTGCTGAACCAGTTAAAATCGAATTCCAAGAAGAGGGGGAACCGGCCAAGTCGGATGGACCTATGGTTGTTGGCGGTTGCTTATGCCAACTCTCGCCGCCCGACTCGCTAAATGTACTGCACGTGGGTTGGGCATGCCAGCAAATCTCCCACTTCCAACAAACCTCATGTCCCCCTCCAATTATGAAAATGGGTCAACAGGGAGGAACTTACCGATCTTCCCCAGGTATAATCACCTCTTGTTGATGACTGCGTTACTTGCAAATGGCTAATTGGAAACTCCAGAAGAAAAAGCCGTCGTCGAACGATCTGGCCTTACGCACCCAGCAACAAGCCCAAATGAAAAGAACAAACAGGCCGACGAAGATTGGGAGGTGATAGACAAACCCAACGAAAAGCCAACAATGCACGGGAAAGGCTTCTCCAGCAGCTTCGATCTACAGCTGGGTTGGGGAAGCTGGAAGACCTCCGTTCTCAGCTGGGATGTGAACGCCAGGACAGAGACCACTCACCTGCCCGAGAAATCCCCAGGTTCGGATTCGAATGGTGAGAAAAGAGATGAACAAAGGAGATAATGTCCAATAATCAAAGACAGGCTCGAGAGACAATAGTGATAAGATTCCCAGCGATGTCCCGCGTATACTGCATGATAAGATGGCCGAAGGGGGAGGACTCGAGGATTCTGGACAACAGCTCATTGAGAAGCCTGCGTTTCGTGACTGGCAACTTGAAAACTCGTCACCGTTCGTCTGACTCGATAACGTTCCCCGATTAGGAGGGACAAGATCCTTCTCATGCTTCATCAATGACTTCTTCAATTTGACATGTCTCTCTCCCTGCGACAACAGAGGTTCTGCTGAGCACCCACTTTCAAGTCCACGACCCTCTCTTCGATTATTGACACTTGACTTAGAGCGTACGGTTAGCACGAACCATTGAAAGGCAGAGAAAGTCAAATTTCAATGACCCATGCCATGGTGACGAGTAAAACCAATTAGACTTCCCGTGCCAACCCAGCGCAGCGTAAACGTCAAAAAGTCACGATACTAACAATGAACCGTTGAGGGTGCATTTACAGAACCACCAACATTTCAAAAGGAAAAAAAGTAGCGTTCATCTCATCATTGATGAGAAACACATTCGATCCAGACGGGACTCGAACCCGCAATCTTCTGATAAATTTCCGAAAATCCATTTGTGTGAAAATCAATCGAAGTCAGACGCCCTACCAATTGAGCCACCAGACCGAAGGAAGAATGTGATGAATTAGCTTAGTCATCGATGAATTACTTCTGTAACACTACGCTCTGATAGAGCGATGTGAGAGGGACGGTGCGCTTGAGAGCGGAGTTTTGGGTTCTGAGAGCGGAGCGTGCGATGGTTGCGGAGTGATGTTGCAAGTGGGTACGTGCACCGTTGAGACGACTTATACGGGTTGCCATGACGAAACGTGACGAGACAGGATGTGATGGAAAGCAAGAAAAGAGAGAATGATCAGGTATGCCCCGGAAGGCGGGTTTTGTTTAACGTTATTAGACATTGATATCTCCGTAAGATTACCTGCGCCATGGATGCTCTGATATGTCCTCCCATGTTTTATGTACAGCCGAAAGAAAGAGAGCCAGGTAGCGAAATCCAATGAAGCCGTCTCTTCATGGTGCTCACGGGAACCGTCGACGGCAACCAGCTCTCCAAGCCGAATCTCGTATCCTGATGTTTTGTGACCCCGAAGTACCTCTTCGTCCTTTTACCGCACCTCACAACCGCTGTACCCTGCTTACGCCTTGTACCAGTTCTCGGGGGCGTCACCAAGACACTCTCCGACGGTGACAGCGCGGTACCCCTTGGCCTTGAGGGTGTCGATCATCTTCTGCGCGAGGGAGACGACGGTCTGCTCGTGGACATCGTGCGCGAGGACGATGTAGCTGTTGGATGCCGGGTCGGCGCTGAGCTCGTTGTTGAATTTGTCGGCCGAGATCTGCGTCGTCTCGGGTGTGTTGTTCTCGTAGTCCTTGGTGTCGAGGTTGGTGTCGATGACGTGGTAGCCCAGGCTGGCCATGTCGCTGAGGCAGGCGGCGTCGCAAGACAGGAAAGGAGCGCGCATGTACTTTGGCGCGAAGCCGGCGATGCGGCGGGTGGCGTCCTCGAGTTGGGTCATCTGCGAGATGCGATCGGCCGAGGAGAGGGTGTTGAGGTCCGGGTGGGAATAGGTGTGGGAGCCGATGAGGTGGCCCTCGTTCTTCATGCGGTTGATGGTGTCCGGGTTGGGCGCCGTCTCGATGTTGCCCCAGTTGTTGCCGTTGACGAAGAAGGTGCCTTGACGTCGTTGGCGGCGAGGATGTCGAGCAGCTGCGGCGTAAAAGTGAAGGGGCCATCGTCGAAGGTGAGAGCGACGACACCCGTCTGGGTGCACTGGGAGATGACCTGGCCGACGGCGGGGCCTTGACGGCGGGTGAGAGGGCTGAGGAGAGTTGTTAGTTTCATTTCTGTGTCCGAGGGGCCAGGAAGGCAAGAGATGGGGGACGAACCTTGCGTTGGCGCCTCCGGCGAGGGCAGCAACTGCAGCGGTGCCAAGAAGAGTAGAGTAGTGCATGGTTGATGTGATGGAGCGAGAGACTTGAAGCAAGTGGAATGGAAGCGACAGGGACGGCAAGCAAGAAAGGTCAGTGAGACTATGACTCGGACGTGGAGTTGATATTAAGCTTGCTTGGCTGGCGGGAAGTTGGATGTAGGATGAAGCAAAGTCGAGAGGTTGGGTTGGAAAGGGGGGAGAGGAGAAAGACTTATATGACTGCAAGTTGAGACGTTACGGAGAGAGGTCTGAACAAGTAGACATGGAACGGTGAACGGTCTGAGTTGATGATGGGCCCAGCCAAGAGCTCACCTATGGGTCGACCCATCCAAGAATAGAGTCTAATGAATATCCCGTTAGAATGAGGAACCCGCACAGCCTGGAGCCCGGTGGAGGGGGGTGAAAGGTGGTCTACCTGCCTCATCGTGGAGAAGTTTGAGAAACGAGACGAAGACGACGACTACGGTAACCCCTCGACCCCGCGGAGCAGCACTTGCTTGCCGCGACAGGTTGACCATTCAGCCCTGAGCGCTATGATGTCTTGGCGGGCACGAGAAAGACACCCGATGAGGCTCCGATACGAGCCGTCGACTGCACAGAATAGACATGATGGGCAGGGTAAGTCGACGAGAGAGAGATAGCCGTGGGGGATCCGCGCCCGCGTTTTGACGTCAAGAGGCTTAGAGACGTGTAAGCTGACTGGATTGATTATTCTCGCATGAGGTTTCGCCGTGAGCAGACACCAAAAGAGCATGGTGCTGTGAACTAGGGGATGAGAAAAGCCGCCCATCGGGATGTGGATGGAGAAGACGCTCGAGCAGTCTGTCACTCTGTCATCCTGCATCAGGATTGCGCCCAAGAGAGACCGGCCGCCCGAACAGCAGCGGCACAGCCAGCGCCAGAGGGAACCCGAGCTGGCTCGCTCCGAGATGGCTGGGATGGTGCGAACGGTGCCAGGCAAAAACGGTGGGCTGGTGTGCTGGTGTCGAATGTTGACACTCGAGGAGGTCCAGGGATCAGCGAAACTTTTGACGGGGTGGAGTCAGCCACAAGCGCCGCTCGTTGATGTCTCGGGATGGACCCGGGTTTTCTGGGAGCGAAGACAGTGAGCCATTGGCGCGCCGTTGCGGCACAAAGGCCGCCGTTGGCCCAGCCTCTCCCGATGTTGGTTTCTTTTGCCTGTCTGAAATAGAGGGAGAAGTGACAGAACGCCTCGAGCCTGGGCGCTTCCCTGGCGAAGAATATGCGTTTCTGATGCTGGAACGAGGGGTTACCCCTGGACGAGGCCGCCGCTGTCGCAGAGCGGAAATCAAAGCACCTCGTGGCAGCAGAACGGGCCTGTGCTTTTGCAAGACAGGAGCAGATGGCCCAAGAGGAGTTGGGGCAATAGCAGAAGCAGCAGCAGCAGCAGCAACACAGATGTTGCATTGTGGCTCGGCATTTATGGTGTGCTGAGGTCATCCTGCAACAGCAAGCAAGGTAAATTACCGAGCGAGGCTCTTTCGTGCTTAATTCCCCTTGGAGTACCACCTTGGAGGCTGGGTTGGGGGGTGAGGATTGGGATGCGAATGCCTGCCAACCTCCACTCGCGGATAACCGTAGATCATCCCGCTGACTAGTATCTGGCCGTCTTAGTGCAGACGGCGCTTCTTACAGGGGCCATGCCAGTGTTAGTGCAAGTCTCTCTGCTCTGGGATAATACGGAGCACCCAGCAGACAGGAGGGCAGAGCAAGAAAAGAGGGAATCCCGGTCGTGGGTGTGGTAAGACGGCGGCGGCGGAGCTGAGCAAAGAATCAACCCGCGACGGTCAAAGGCCCGAGGTTCTAAGAATCCTCTTGTTCGGCCAGGATGCTAATGCATCGGGGACGTGTGCCAAGGCCCAACCATTCGCTGCGACTGGCTCCCCTCTGTCCCTCGTTGGTGATCGTCCAAAAGTCTCCAGGAGACTTGAGGACTCGACCAGGCAGAATACGAGGACGGTCGCGGAACTCCTAATGCAGGGTATTGTCGTGGGGTGTGCCCTATTACCGCCCTATGACTACCATTTCGGTCTTGCATTCATCGGAACTCCACAGGAGGACGACGGCATCTTGGCCCTTCCGCTAGGCGCATTGCGCGACGAGCGCGCCTCATTCTTCTGAAGCTGTCATGGGGTGATGGCAAAGCTTGGCCTGGCGTGTGATATGAGCTGCTCACGCAACAACGGGCAGAGAATGAGAGAGAGGCAGCGCCGTCGAGCCCGGACAACCAGGCGGTCCTTGTTTGCGAGACAACGCCCAGAGCTTCTTCGTCCCCCCTGTCATGATCGGGTCTGTCGGTGCATGGTGACTTGGCAATGCGACGACGGTCTCAAAAGAAAGAGTGCGACTGCGGCGGCCTTACGGACGCTGCTGCAGCTGCTTACAGGCCGGTGAGATAGACCCCTGTTCGACTTCGGTCCCCAGAGAGACGCCTGTTTTTGAGGTGGCCGGAATATTGCTTTGCTTGCACCGATGCTCTGATGCTGCAAACCACCAGGCGAAAGGCAGCCTTCGCCAGTCCAGTGATGGTGAAAAGGTGGCCGGCAGCTCGGACCAGATGCTGAAACAAGCGTAGTGCCAGCGCCACGATCACGTCGGAACAAAGGACGAACCCGTCCAGGCTGTTGTCGGTCCAGCACGCAGCAGATGTCTCGACTCGCAGAACAGCTCAGAGTTTGAGGTTAGAACCGGGGGGGCAGCAACAAATCTTCAATGGACGAGCCAGTAGAGTAGAACCATGATTCTGGGACCCGAGAACACCACCGGAACCCCAACAATGCCTAAAAGCCGTCCTGATTCAAACATAGGACCCTAATCTCTTTCGTCTTTACCACATTAAGATGGCCAAGCTCTTGGCTGTAAAAGCTGGAAACCCTATCCAGGGGCTACCCCAGCTTGTCGGGTCCCCGCGTGGTGTGCTGCACACTATGCACATCAGCAGCGGTTGTGTGTGTTGGTCTTTGCCGTCCCGCCTGTCGCCCGGGGATTTTCGCCGTTCTGTGTGTCCTGGTGTGGGTGCGAAAAAAGGCAAAGAGAAGGGGAAGAAGGGAGGTCGTGCTGACCCGGCGCGGCATCTCATCTAACCACCCAACCCCCCCCCCAGTCTTGACCAAGCAAACTTGCCGCCGTCTGAGCGAGCTCACGAATGAGTGCCGCCGCGATGCAAGTTGTTGAGCTTAGGATCGACAGGCAACGGGCTTTCGTTGCTGCGAGACCGACCGTCTTGCAGGTGAATCAGCCGACATTTTCTAGACACCACTCGTCAGCCTGCAGCTGTGAATGGCAGGTCGCTCTCTTCTTTTGGCGAGAACACACAAAAAGGCAATAGTTCAGCTTTCGATGCAACCCTCGTGTGCACGATGATATCCCGGGGGTAGGGAATGATGACTTGCTCCTTTCACCAGGCCCGAAGTGGGCGCGCGCCCATTGTTTTTCTGAGACAAAATATCTGCGAGGCGGCGAGACATCGGCTTGACGTCAATGGGGCGCTGTAGCGATATTCCTTGCTCCTCGTCGCGATGCACGGCCACGTCAGGCCCGTCGTCGAGGTCTCGTGAGAATTTGGTGTCGGAGCTGAACCACGCCTTCTTTTCGGCTGGAGTGGGAAGACGAACGTCGCCTGAACGGTATCACCTAAATCACTTGGCCAGGACCATCGTATCGTGCGCCGTATTCAAAGACGGTGCCCCAGCGCGTCGCTCGGTTTGCGGGACGCTGTTGACGCCCGAGATCGACATCCGGGTGTGTTCTCATGACGAGCGCCCGGAAAGGAGACGACCATCAATCTGTCTTCTCTACAACTTTCCAAGACCTCCAAGGCTCCAAAGCCCCGATTCTTTGCGGAGCATCGCCGAAACCACTCTCTTCTTTCCTTCACAGCCTCGATCTCTCTTTGCTGCTGCCGGATGCCCAGATGGACGACGCCAAGACGTTTATCTGAAGCACGGCGAGGGAAGTTTCAAGATCCGCAGCAGCACTAATATGCCAAGACGCCCTCGCTTGCGTAGGACAGCCCAAACACGAGCCCCTTCACGAGTCAGCCGCGCTGACGTTGCGATCTCGGCTCGTCGCCGAAAAATATGTGTGCTGATTCCCCCTGTCTGATATTGAGACGTTGCCAAAACGAATTGGTGAGAATTCGACGTAGCGCGTTGGCGAAACATCAGGCTGACGTTTGGCAGAACCGTCCCGACTTCGATTGAGATTTGGGGCGTTGTCAGCGCGCTTGTTACCAACCTCGTGATCGAACGGCTTCTCGTTTCCGCCCCCACGTCGCCGAAGAGGGTATCGTGAAAAAGCCGCTGAATCAACGGACGTTCCAAATGGTTCTCTTGCATGTTCAGTCGCAGAAACCAATGCAGACCAAAGTAGGCCGACGTCCGGCCTCGTACTCAGTGGATCGTGTCGCTAACGCATCTTGAGGGGTTAGACATCATAATGGATACTGCGTGGCAGGTTGTTCCTCCAAACGAAGCCACTCCGGCAGCAGATTCTTGGGCGAACGCGATATGGATCCCTCCTATGACGCCGGCGCGGGTGTTCGGCTCATGTCGAAAAAAGTCCGTCGTTTTCCCTAGCATAGAACCGCTTGACCGCTGACGTTGGCGGTCATCGTGTTGGAACAAGCTATTCCTAAACTTCCTCAACCTTTCGTTCTCTGACGAAGACTCGCTGAAAGCGTCCGTATTCGTGGCCGGGCTAACTCGTAGCGTCGCTTACGTTCTTATTTGCACCAATTGCCGAACTGCTCAAGCGTCTGTGTAGTATCACACTTCCCGCCAGCCATCTGTAGCCCTTGAGCCATTTCTGTTGTCGCTGAGCGTAGCAGGAACTGGGCAGGGTCGGGGTCCTTTTTTGATATGGGCCCCACGTATTTCAAGGAGGGAGTGGCGGCCAGCCCTGGAAAAGTGGTGATCCCAATGACTGGTGCGAGTTCTGGTAAAATTTGACGATCCTCACAACGTAATGACAAGACCAAGATGCTTGATCTCCCTGTTCGCCGCCCCGGTTGGCTGATGCCCAAACAAGCGGCTCAGGTGAGATGTGAATTGATGATAGGGAGCTTCCAGCCATCTCTCGTAGTATGGACAGAACACCGACCATCTGCTTCAGACCAAGCACCGAAGATGTGTCATCGCTTCCGGGGCGATGTCAGTCTTCCCTTTGTACCCATCGGATTTAGGTGCTTGTTGTGATGCCCTGCAAGCTAGATCCAGCCAAGTACTGGCTGATGCAAGCAAACGCTGGAGGCTGGCATTCCGGAGATGGGGTCAATGACCTACATGGCTGGCTTTGCCTTCGGACTTCCCTTGCCACGGCGTTCCCCCTGGTGCCTGAGATTTCTGGGTTCGTGGAAAGGAGTTCGACATATGGTCTTGGGTGATTCTCGTCGGTCCCTATCAAAGTGCTTCAATCGCGTCGACATGACATCCTGTGTGAAAATCATCCCGATAGCCTATAACAGGACGACCTCTCCAAACACGACCAACATTGTAGAGATGCCTTCGGAGTCTTTCAGTCGAGGGATGCTCTCTCACTGGCCGTTCGCCTAAACATTGGTCTAGAATATCGCAGTTAATATTACAAAGTGCCGGTAGTATCGACAACACGCCCCTGGGGCGAGTTGTTCGGGGCGTCGACACCGTTTGGTCTGGGTTGAGCATGCGTGATGTGACAGCGACTTTTATGCGGTGGGAGTGCTTTCGAAGAGGGACCTTCGCAGTGCATGATGCCTCACTGCGGGTGAAGGCTAAAAACCGACAGGCATATGCATGTTGCCTCCGTCGTCCCCGGCTGATATCGAGACATAGCGGCTTGGCCATGTGTTTACCCCGATGTCGTGCTTCAATGACGTCTCCCTGCCTCTGGGTGACATCCACCTGTCGAATTCCCAGCCCGCAGAGCATGACGATATTGAATCGAGAAATATTTGCGGGTTCAGCTTCTGGTACCCCTTGAAAAAGCATCCATCGGCTGTTTGGCCGCATGCGTCGGGCTCTGTAAAGCGGCCGATGTCTCGGAGCTCCGGCCGCATCCATCATCGTGCCCACCTCTTGTCTCTTGGCCGCAGCCAACTGCGAAGGTCATCCGCTCAACGCCTTGAAGCGAAGTATTACGGAGATTCTCCTGTAGTTGGAGCTTTCCGCCAGTATCGCCATCATCGCTATGTGGAAAGGAGAGTCCAAGACGGAGGCCGCGTCTGTCTTCAGAAGAGGCCCGTCCTTCGTCATTCCTCCCTGGGCAACTTGTCCGCCCAGCCTGTTCATGAACCTCTCAACCCGCAGCAACTTCGCTGTTTACCGCGTGGCCTTTTTTTTGTTTGGCCCCGACTGATGTAAGACATCATCTCCCTCCCGGGTCGGTCGTCAAACGGACTCCCCACCCACCGCCCGATCGAGAGCGCGGTCGCCATTCCTCCGGCTCGCAATCGCTTCCCGTCTGCACGTGTTGATTGTTCCGAAATGTAGTGAGCTGCATTGTAACCTCTGTATGCGCAACGGCTAAAAAGGCCGGAAGAGTCCAATCCCCTGAGAGGACGCGGCCTTTGAGTCGTCCACATATCTGCTGGGGAAGAACGTGGCTTGTTGACCGGCATCGCCAAGAAGACAAATCGAATTGCTCGAATTCCAGAAAAGTGTCCCATTTCCCATGCGGTCGGTATATAACCTTCACTGGGTTGGGCACGGAAGGGAGCAAAAAGGAAGAAGAAGGGAGAACAGAGAGGGAAAACAGAAGCCGGCAAAGCTGTTGAGTCGCGTGTCTCTCTACTTCCCCTTTGGGGAAACGACGGCGGTTGTATTTTCAATGAACTGAAGCCACTCGTCCTTCTTTTGTTTCCATGCCATCTGTATCGGTGTTGTGTTTGTGGCAGATAGCAGACAGCAAAGGCAACCACGAGCTGTGAGATTGAGAGAAGCCGAGAAGCTGGAAGAGGAGACTCATGCAGCCGTGAGCTCATCGGCTCAGCGCTCCACAACAGCTGCCTTAGCTGTCCTCGCTCCCCAATAGCGATCCAGCTGGGCGCCACGCAGCGGCTTCCACGGCAAACACAGCCCCCGAACCTCCACGTCAGCACCGCCCCCGCCGCACCCGGACGGAGCTGGAGGCCCTAAGCTACAAAATGGCCCGAGTGCTACAGCCCCTCCCCCCGCGCCGCCCCGTCACCAACATCAACATCACGACCACAGTCGACACCGACACCACCCCGGAGCTTTTCTTTGTCCATCCTCATATTCAACCTCGTCATTCTCGCAAGTTTGATACAGCCCGTCATGTCTCAAGGTTGGGTAAACGCCGTCTACTACCCCAACTGGCGCGTCTACAAGGGCCAGACGCCGTCCTCGCTGCCGGTGAACGCCGTCACCCATGTGTTATACGCCTTTATCAGAGTCAACACGGACGGGTCTCTGAAGCCCATAGACGACTGGGCGGACACGCAGATTCCTGTCGACGGGACCAATGGCTGCCTTTCAGCTCTCGCCAAGCTCAAGGCCTCGAAGCCCAACATTCGCACACTCATCTCCGTCGGCGGCGGCGGCGGGAGTGCCGAATTCCCGGCCCTGGCCGCCAATGCCACCGCACGCGCACGTTTCGCCCAGGAGATCAAGGCTTTCTGTGACAAGTACCAGCTCAATGGCGTTGATAGTGCGATCTCACCGTCCTTTTCTCATGGCTCTTCGTCTAATCCGCATCTTAGTTGACTGGGAGCATCCAAGCGACGCCAAACAAGGCCAGGACTACGTCACACTCCTGAGCGATGTCCGACGCCAAATGCCCGCGGGCAGATATCTCGTCACCTCGGCCCTGCCACCAGGGCAGTATGTCCTGAAAAACATCGACCTCAGAAGAGCCGCGTCCCTGCTCGACTACCTAAACCTCATGTGCTACGACCTGACCGGCCCCTGGACCGACGTCTCCGGCAACCACGCACAGCTCCTGGCTTCCAAGACCCTGGCGAGCAACAACCCGAACCTGAAGATCGCATGTGCCGACGGCATCAGCTACGTGATCAACAACGGCTTCCCGAGCCGAAAGGTCCTGCTCGGGGTCCCTGCGTATGCCCGCACGTTCCCAATGGCAAGAGCCCCCGGCGGGTCCTCCAAGAACTCTGCCGAGATCGACTACTGTGACATGACGAACGATAGCGTGGATAAAGCCACCGTCGACACGACCGCGGCGGCAGCTTCTTATGTTGATGCCAAGAATGGATTCATGACTTTTGATGTGCCAAGAACAGTGGCTATCAAGGCCCAGTATGCGAAGGGCAGGGCCCTTGGTGGCCTGTTCTACTGGACGGGCGTGGGGGATCGGAAGGGGAGGCAGAGCTTGGTACAGGCCGGATTTAACGAGTTGAACGGCATCAAACAGGCATGATGACCGAGACGAGAAACGGACACATGAAAAAAAGACCTGTGAGAAAGGTCTGGCTTCCTTCTAGCCGTGTTCTGTCAGAGCAGCAAAACCGAAGAGCTCCCGATTACCTTCTAACGTAATGGATATGAATCATGATGATGATGACCAACTGTTGTTGATACGTAAGATGATGATCCGCGTGCAAACCCAAAAAGGATTCAACCTCATGCAGATGAAGATTAGTCTCTACTCAGGCTGTGCTGCGCTCCGTCCGCATCGAAACCTCGCCGGTCAGCTTCAAAAACACCAGGCCGAGTTGATTAGCGGACATTCTGAGGCGGATTGTGGTCTGCTGTGAAGCCAGAGGAGACTGGATACAAGATAAGAATGCAACAAAGCCAAGGGGTGCTTGCAAGAAGATGATCACAAGGGGAAAGTAGGAATTTAAGCTTGAAATGAAGGACACTCCGCCCATTTGATCGGTCAACAATCGGCAAGCGCCCACGCAGGACCCACACTACCGGCTTCGGGACCCCACCCAGGGTCCGGCAGCACTGTCATCCAATCATTCACCCGTCGGGCAGGGGCTACAAGCGCGGACCCCTTCTTGTTTCTGGAAACCGCTGCCTTTTCTACAGTCTCGCGCCTTTTCGTCCCCTTTTCCGTCTCATCTTCCCGCCACGAATCCCGCGCCATCCCTTCAGGATCTGCCGCCCTGCTACGCGCAACGTTTCACGCATCTGGCCATCCCAACCTATTGGACCTGCCAGCGCCCAACATGCCATCTCCCGCACTGCAATTGCAACATGGCGATACCCGAGCCTGGGTCTGACCCCCTTCCGATTTTGTCCTGTCGAACAAGTGTTCGGACGGTGATGGGTGATGTGCAACAGGGGTAGCCAAGGGAAACAGACAATCGGATTGGCATGCCGTGTCGTCGTGCCTAGGCCGCCCAAACGGAACCGCGCTGCAGTTGGCAAGATCGTGAAACCTCGTTCAAACTCTGGCGCTTCGGGGAACGGGACGAGGATGATGTTGCTCGTGGGCGACTGTGGCTTGCGGCGTCTTTGGGATGCCGCTTGGATGACAGGTGACGGATGAAAGGTGACAGGCGATACAGACGTGGCCGCCATGACGAGTCCAGTATAAGACTACTTTACCGCCGCTCCCAATGCTCTCACGATATTGCTACATCGGCTTTGCTCTTTCTGCTATTTGTCTCTCGTCTTCGTTCGTTTCCTTTTCGGCTTTCATTTCCCTCTTCACTTCGTTGCTATCCACCCTGCTGAGCAGGCTTTCGTTCTTTCGGATACCTTCCTTCGACGGACACTTACACTCGTTTCATTATGATCCCCCGGACGGCGACCTTCTTGGCGTATGTCGCTATTCTTACAACAGCGAGCCCCGTCATCCAGCGCAGAGCCGTGACAGAACTCAACGAGGAGGCGACGAAGGAGGCACACCAGCGCGACGATACCGCGACCCGCGCCTTTTCCAATATACAGATCACGACGGCCGACGGAAGGTGTCTCTTCGTCGACAAGCTTTCTGGCGACTTCCGGGCGAACCTGACTCCGATCCAGGTTGCCGATTGCGGAACCAGAGACGGGCAGGGTTGGGATGTCATCACCGCCGGAAAGCATAATGACCAGTCCAACTCGATGCTCATCGTGAGCACACTGGTAAGCTTTGTTCATCCTGTTCATCCCGCTTGAATGTTACTGACATCGGATAACCAGACACAAGCGTGCTTCAATTTCGATCCTCGCCGTCCGGCGGGCAACCAGGTCAACCTCTTCTCCTGCGGCGGACGCGCGGCGGGCGAAGGCCTGGTGACGGACTCCCAGCTGTTTACGTTGGACACCGGAGCGGTCCCCTCGACGTTCCAACCAAAGAACGTAAAGGGGCAATGTTTCATTGCCAAGGGCAACGTGGTGGACGTGGCAGACTGTAGCGTCGATGACACGGCGCAGTCTTTTGCTTTTGGCGGTGCGGCTAGTGGTGGTGCTGCCGGAGGCAATACCGGCAACAACGGAGGCAACGGTGGTGGCAATGCCGGCGGGGGTAATGGCGCCCAGCAGCCTCCCTCCTCGACAACTGCCTCCGCTGTAGCCACCGGGAATCCTGCCGCCGACTGCGACGACGACGACGCTGTCACCGTGACGATCACTGCCACGGTGAACGCCGGTCGGGGCAACATCCCCGTAGCTACCATCGCACCCCCTGCCGCCTCAACCACAGCAGCCGCCGGAAACGGGAACGGAAACGGCAGTGTCAACGGCGGCCGACAGGGAAATATTCCCGCCGCCAACCCCACGACCCCCGTCCCCGTCTCCCGCGCCGGAGGCACACTCAATCCGACCGCCGCAGCCGAGGCCCACGCTTTCGACCCTACAGCCACCCGCGCCTTCACAAAGGTAGCCATACAGGCCCCCAACGGGCAGTGCCTCTCAGTCGATCCCACGGCGGGTGACTTCCGACAGAACCTCATCCCTGTGGCCCTTGCCTCCTGCGACGGTACGCCGAACCAGCAGTTCGACGTGGTCTCCAAGGGGAAGCATAACGACGGCAAGGACAACGGGATGTTGGTCGTCAGCAGCTTGACGAACGGGTGCGTGAGCACGGATGGGCGCAGGGGAGATGGGGATACGGTCACGATCTTCTCGTGTGGCGGGCGCGCAGCGGGTGAGGGCTTGACGAATGCTGGACAGCTGGTGAGAGTGTTTGGTGATAGCTTTCTGTGGTCGCCCGTCAACGACGAAGCCACGTGCGTGGTTCCTGGTGGCCAGGGACGTTTGATTATGGCGGCTTGCAAGGGGGATAACAGCGAGACGTACAGGATCGTTGCATGAGGTCTGGGGCTCGGGGCATTCGGGAGGCGTTCTCGTTCTTTGTGTGATTTGATACTGTTACGCTTCTTTTCTTGTAGCTGGAGACTTCAAAGCGGGTCATCCAACTATGTGTACGAGGACGAACTGGTTGGGCTACGTGGAGTTTGACGGTCAGCAGCAATGTAAAAAGAGCACCTCTTGGTCACGTTTTTAGCGTTACGCCAATGTTTAAAGATGTTTCGGAACTTCGATGCCGTCCAGGACCTCTAGGCAAAAGCTTGACATGGTCCCCAGACGGACGGTCAGCGTCCAGACCTTTTACAGAGTGCATGGTCATTGGTTACGTGTGTCATGACATCCACCGAGTCTCCGGAAAGGAGAAGCTTGAAGCGGATAAACGGCACCGGCCGAAAGCTTGATCGCTGTCACCCGGAGTGATCGTCCAATGGGCGCAAAGGGAAAGCATAGTGGGGTCGCGAGCACTATAATTCGCTGCCAAGCGACGTCATGTTAGGGGGAGAAATAGTCACCAATCACCCTGGAAGGAGATAGGGAGCCGAGGATGTTCCCTTCGCTTCCACCACCACCCGAAGTTACGCTGCAAAAGTCACTCGAACATCACATCACCTCACATCACATCGTTCCGTCCTTTGCAACCACCAACTCCCGATTGTCGTCTCAACTCACACCTCCCATCAGCCATCGCAACTCGATAGCCAATTGAGATGCTCGGACTTCACCATCATTGCCTTGCCAAAAAGATATCAACCCTCCTACATGCGGCTGAGAAAGCCCATCCTGCGATGCCCGGTCGCTGATTCGACGCCACGACGAACCCGAAACTCCGGCCTCTCTCCTCTCCTGTGCGTCCGAGCCAAGCGCCGCGCCGTTGGAGTCCCTGAATTTTTAGCGCACGCCCGCCGCGCGACGAAGCTTCGTCGTTCGATATATTAATCTAGGGCCTCCGGTTAACCTTCGAAGCTTCTCTCCTCCTCCCTTCATCGTCCTCTTCTCAAGGGCGCACTCGTCATGTCCAACGACTCGACCGACTCCTTTGGTGCAACAATGTCCAAAACCGTCAGCGAACCCGAAGACCGCTCGCGCACCGTCCGGTTTCCCTCTCTCCAGATCGACACCCACGACCACGCCGTGTCCCCGACCTCACCCACAAGGACCCGCGCCTCCGCAGCTCCCCGCGACACCATCGGCGCGCCCCTGACCCGCGCCTCCACCGATCAGACTTTATCCCCACTGCGACGCCGAGCCGGCACTTTCAAGCCGGTCGAAGACTATGGCGACTTTGAAATGTCCCGCCCCGGCTGGCAGCCCGGCTCCGAACCAGGATTCGACCCCAACAAGTCGGATGGAGGGCACGCCTCTATGCCTACCCTCCGCGCCGACTGCGACATCTCCGTTTTCGACTTCAGCCAGGCCAACATGGTGCAGCACAAGTTCGGGAACGAGGGCTTTATAGATTTCTTGCAGAAGCCACAGCAGCCCTGGGTCAAGAGCCGCTGGATCAACATCAACGGTCTCAGTTGGGACGTCATCCAGGCCTGCGGTCAGTACTACAAGCTGCACAAGCTAGCCATCGAGGACATTATGAACACGAGGAACCGCACAAAGGCCGACTGGTACGCTAACCACGCATTCATCGTCCTGACGCTGCAGAAGCTCGTGCTCCTCCTCGACGAAGACAGCAGCAGCAGCAGCAGCAGCGACGACGACTCAGACGACGGCGCCAGCGTCAGGACCAGCAAGTCGACCAAGGGGCTCAGGAAGCTGAAGCGCGCCTTTACTATGGGTGGCAAGCCGCGGCAGGATCCCGAGACGGGGAGACAAGCCGCCGGCAGACCTACCGTCGTGACCCAAGGCAGCGGCTACGGACATCAGCTGAACCATCACGCAAGCAGCCTGTTCCAGCTGCCTGAGACGGCCTTCGTGCGCACGCTCCAGCGCTACCACGCCTCGGCCAACGAGGTGCGCACCGAGTACATGGAAACGCACTCCTCGCTCATCTCCCGCGGCCTGGCCGTCTCCGCCGAGCAGGTCGCCATCTTCTTGACCTCGGACAACACCGTCATCTCTTTCTTCGAGATGTCCGCCGAGGATATCGAGCGTCCCATTACCGTCCGCCTGGGCGACCCGACCACGATCCTGCGACAGTCCTGCGACGCCTCGCTCGTGGTGCAGGCCATCATCGACGCCATTATCGACCTCGCCATCCCGCTGACGGCCGTCTACAGCGACGTCATTGGCGACCTCGAGCTTGACGTGCTCACCTCCCCGAGCATCAAGCAAACACGCAGCTTGTACATCTGCGTCAGTGAGATCAACAAAATGCTCACTTTCCTCAACCCCATCGACAACCTTGTCAACGTGCTGCGGGATCATCGCACGGAGTTAGGCCAGGAGGAGGCAGCGCGACAGCTACAGAACCCGGCGAGTGGTGTTATCGTCACGCCGCTCACGCACACCTACCTCGGCGACGTGCTCGATCACTGCGTCATCATCACGGAGAGCATGCAGCAGATCAAGCGGTCTGCTGATAATCTGATTGACCTTATCTTCAACACCATCTCGGCGAATCAGAACGAGAGCATGAAGCAGCTGACCATCATCACCATCATTTTTCTGCCGCTTACCTTCTTGACGGGATACTTTGGCCAGAACTTCACCAAGTTTGACGACATCGAAAGGCCGATGGGCATCCAGTTCTTGTAAGTGTTGGAACAATCCTTCAGGAGGGCGTCTCGGCCTTTGCACTACAGGCTTCGTTTGCTAACCGGACTGGATCAAAACAGTTGGGTTATTGCCTGTCCAGTAGTCTTCTTCACCATCATCATTATGATGCGCTCCTGGATCTGGGCCTGGTGCGAGTCCTTCTGGCAAAAGCGGAAGATTAGCGCCGAGAGGAAGAAACAGAAGAAAAGGAGGGCCAGGAGAGCCAGAAGAAGGGCGAAGGCGGATTAGTGACCCTGCTATCCTCTGGCTGCGAAGCCGGGGTAGATTTGTTTGTTGTGATGCATGTTGTGATACCCTTTCCCAATAGATGACCGATTAGAATTTTTTCTCATGCACAATAGCCAAGGTTTCTTCCCAACGCCAGGTATGACAGGCCAAACCGATATGCAAACCATCCAACGTCACTGAGGCAGTCCGGCCGTCGAGGTAGTGGCGGTCCTGGCCACAGTCCGGGCATGACCGGGAATGTAGGGCCTTTTTGAAGGTGGCTTCCCGACTCCCTACCAGTCGGCCATCTTTACATGAGAGTGTCTTATAGTAACCTCGGCGAACGCTCGCGATACCGGCCGAGCGAAGTAGCAGTGTGTCAGCATTGTATCTTCGAGGTACCTTGAAGGTTCAAGGAGGGTTTGTACAACAGGGCTTGAAAGCGGCTGATCGATCATTTCAGAAGACAGGCAACAAGGCATCGCACGTAGTCTTCGGTCGTTCGCGGCTTCGGCGCTTGACGAAGTTGTGAGACGAGCCTTGGGGGGGACATCACCGCCCTAAGCAAGTCCCACAAGCCCACTAGAAGGCGAGACGCTGGGCCTCAACCCTCGGTTTGGCTCTTCGTCTTTGGGCCCCGGGTTTTCATGTATAAGTACCTAGGAAGAGACGAGAACGGCTAGGGGGCTCTGTTGTTAGGATCCGTGCCGTGAACGCCATCCCCTTGATGGTCTTTTACGGAGGCTGCACTCTCGGCTTCTCGGAGAATAGTATGTGCGCTTCGAAAGAGAACTCGCGAGAGAACCGCGGGGTTGACACGAACCAACGCCTTGGGAGGGTTGAGAAACTCGCGCCACATCGGTGGCTATCTGAATATCACCGAACGACGATTTTCTATACATAGGGCTGTGCCACAGGGGAGGGAGTGGTGCCCTCTGCCATCGACCCTTCTCTTGAATAGACGGGCCAGTCCCTCGTGCATTGTGACTCGTCGCTGGACAGCCTGAGAAAGCTCGTCGCAGGTGGCCCACACACGAGGGGCGTGCGATCCCCGTTAATCATTGTCTGCCTGTTGATGGAGGTTGCGAACCTTGCGGGACTGCAGAAGAAATCGAGCGACCGCATGCGGCCCAAAGTCTGAGCCATGCGGCGCAGCCCCGACTGTGCTGGGTACCCGGGGGATGTCTCTAGGCTCGAGGCTTCGGAGGAATTCGTTTACGCATCTCAAGGGCCACCGTGTGTCGATCTATAACGTCCATTCGCCGTTGGCTGACAGAGTCCAAGAGCCGGTTGCGAGTGGCTGCAGCAGCCTTTTACATTTTTGGCCCGGAGAGGTAGGTCGGTTAACTTCCTTGGCCCTTTCTCGAGCATCGTGGACTCACGGCGTGTGTAGCCACGGGTGCATGTGATAGCAGGATGGTTTAATAGAGTAAACCGTATTCCAACGTGGACGATGCGTCCCGTTCTTCCGAGTGGTCCTCGTGTACCTCAGTTGCCCTACAAATCATGCGTGGACTGGCATTATCAACGGCCACATCCACGCTACGCAAGTTTTGGTATACATAAATACTTCCTTTCTTCCTCTCTTTCTTTCGTTTCGTGATCTCATCCTTTGTCAAATCCAACATCAGGTCCTCCCGCCAGCCTCATCGTCCCACCTGCCCTGGCGCGCGTCACCAAATACTTCCTTCATGAAGACCGCCACGATCCTCGCGTTCCTCTGCCTTTCCGCCACCGCTCTGGCGCAATGCGGCGTGCCTAATGGTGCGAAGTGCACCAATCCCGGCCAGGTCTCCTGCGAGTACATGGGCGGCCACATGGTACGTCGTTATCCCGCTCATGCTCCTAGTTGCTCTCTTCCCGTACGGACCGGTCGGCTTACGTCTTCATATCTTCCACGTCTAGTTATACTGTGATGGTACCTGGAAGGCGGGCACGAACTGCGAAAAATATGGCAGAGCCTGCATTTGCGACAAGGGGACTTGCGCTTCTACCTGAGGCGGCCGTGGGCCAGCTCGGCCGAGGGATTTGACAGCTGGGGGGGATGCTCATGCGTTTCGATCAGCGAGGGAGGCCGCGGGACGGATTGGGATCTGGATGTTGCCAGAAGACCGGCGGGGTCGGCCATGTGCTTCTGTGTAAGAGCTGGGGGCACCACGAGAGGGCTGAGCTGGTTTCTTCCACCGGATAATACGTATCGTACATTTGTTTCCCTCATTCCCATTTCCCCCCTTACCAACCAATATAACAGAAAACCAAAACCCTGCTGCCCAGAAACGTTACAACTTGAACCTGAGATCCGTCTTTCAGCAATTCTGCTCGCCAAAGGTCGTCGCATGACCGCTGGGCAGTAAATGCTTTGACCACACCTTGTGATTTATTCTCATCAAGAAGGGTTGCTTGGTCGTCTCAGGGATCTCATATTCTTAGGATTTTAATACCGAGAACTCAAGGATGCCTCTTAGATGATGATGAGGCTCGGGTTTGCTTTTTATCACCGTTTTTATCACGCCATCGGATTGCAACGACAGGGAAAACTCGAAGAATCGAAGTCTGAGAACGGCGACCAGGAACAAAAGGTCTATATTGACTACAGGAGGTAGATAGCGGTCATTTATACTGCTCTCACGAAGTGAAATGTTCAGACTTTGGACGAATTTCCATCCTGAAAGCCGTCCGTCACGATATTTGAGAGCGTCGCCCGACCGCCCAGTCTTGTCCGCCCCCCCCCTCAGCGCCTGCCTGGCGGCATTACCAAAAATGGACACCGCAAGGCGCACGAGACTGCTGTCAACAGAAACCCGGGCAACCAAAAGTATAGACGTAATCGGGCGCGATGGACCAGAGGGGTGGCGGGAAACACAACTACCTACTGCCAACCTCATGGGATTCCAATACATGGCTGAACTCAGTCGCCGTTGACGCCACCACGACCAGAGGCTGTTGAATTGTTCGCTTATTTCAATTGAAGGATTTATCACAAGCCCCCGAGAAACAGAAAGCTCATGCAGTAGTTTGGCAGTGTTTGTGGCTTTGCGTCGTGTAAATGTAGCGGTCAGTTTGCGATCCAGCCGGATTGCAAGTGCTAGTTTGACGACAGGGGTTGACAGAATTATATCGATATTAGCTTATGCTCCTGATTCTATGTTTTTGAATGTTCTTGTTGTTTACGTTCTGTGTTTTCCCCGAGTCTGGGAGATCATCATGAACAATCAAGTCTAAATGCTTACATATGTCTCGCGCTGTCGAGGTAGTTTCTTTTCGACCGCCCCATGACACCTTGACAACACTACCGCCTCAGCCCGGAAGAACCAAAAAGATATCTCTGAAGCCCTGAATCAAAAACAAAACAAGATATAACAACCAGAAGTTTAGAACGTGGAAGTCGGCATACTGATAAAAATAACAGACCAGAGTCATACACATGCAACCCTCAGTAGCCATGCGCTTTCATGCCTCTACCGCCACCGCCCTTCTTGTAATCTTGGCCTTTGCTTAGAATTGCGACGGCGCAACCATTCAAATCAATAAGGGGCGAGCTAGATGAGCCGGTCACACGGCGAACAGCTCTTTGGTTTGCTTGGTTGCATTTATACCGAGTTTTTCTTCCAAGAGCTCCCGTGAGAAGAGGTTCGAGACAGCCCCTCAGCTGACATGTCCTAGAGAAAGCTAGTCTTGAGTCGAAGCGGATGTGACTGAAGATGTGGCTTGGTTGGAGTCAACGAGGCGGTACAAAAACGACGTCAGTTTAAGCGCAAGATGGACGCATCACGATGCACTCCATATGCTTCAGGGACAAGGGGCAGTTGTTATCTAACATGGTAAAGCCAAGAATACCAACTCATGAATGCGGCCTCGGGCTCTTTTAGCACATATAGTATACTAACGGCCATAAGAATGAGACAGTTGCTACGCGATCGTCGGACATAGCGCCTGGATGATCTCAAGATAGCTCTAATCTATAGTCTTTTCTACCTGTCATCTGTCACCCCGAATGTAGTCTATGATTTCTTCCAAGCACAGTGACTGAAATCATCGACTTCTTACGAACTTGGTGTGTCTTCCATTAGCCACGGTGGCGCCCCTCGTACCATCAGCAGCAACCTTGTAGATGTTGACGTGCGTGAACGCCAAACTGCCTCCGACCTTCTCCACCTTGCCCTCGATCTCAATCTCATCGCCCAGTTTTGCACCGGAAAGGTAGCTGATGTTGATATCGACGCTCACGCCCGTCGCCTCGCGCAGATCCCACGACGCGATCGCAAGTCCGCCGGCCCAGTCGACAATGGTTGCCGAGACGCTTCCGTGGATGCTACCGGCCGTGTTCAGGTGGTTCGCGGTGACGGGAAGGCGTGCGATTATGAGGCCCTTGGACGCGTGTGTAAGTTTGAGGTCGGGTTTGAAGAGGAAAGCGTAAATGGGAGAGGCGTTGCAGCGGGTTGAGATGTAGTTCTCGATGTGAGCGAAGGTGGCGGGGTCCGATTCCGCAGAAGTGGCAGCGGCGGCTATGGGCTGAGAAGGTGTGGACGACATTTTGCAGGAACGCGGAGATTCGACTCGCAGCGATGCTGGGAATGAGTTGATAACTAGGTAGTGAGAGCAGCAACGCCTGATTTCGTGATGAGTCAAAGACAAGAGGATGAGTGAGTTGTTGATGTTTGGGTGAGACAGCTGGAGGCACGTGCACCGAAGTTTTCTCCGTAGTCGGGCGGACTCCGTCCGAAGTCGGCCTTTGCGGCCCCACACCCGCCGTCAGACGCGGCAGTCTCATCCGGTACTGGGCAGCTGCACGTCCGGCAGCTCCGGACGCTTAAAGAAAGGAAAGGCTTCTGTGTAACATTTGATCCTACATGACCCTTTTCCTGCAGAGATTTTGCTCCGTGATTACTCCATCAATACTTCCAGCAGGCTCTGTTACAGTGGGCGCACGAGTATGTTGTGTCGTGCTTGAGCTCAGCGTGCTGTAACTGCAAAGTGTCTCGCCGAGGACACTCAATTCCAAACTGCAAAAAAGCCATGGTTCCCAATGAAGTATTGATATTATTCTTAGCGTCATGTTTGGTGATTTACCGTTCTTAGTGGAGCTAGTCGGCTGCCGCGGAGGAAGACCGCGGACATTTCGAAACGCGTTGGCCTGGTGTTTTGTGTCGAGCTACAAACCTGTCCCAGCCGCATTAAGAGACAATATAGCTTCCGTTGTTGAGTTGGATTGATTCAGTAGGTTTAGCGAAGCCATGCTGGGTGCCGAGACATCCAAGAACGGGGACCTCCATGCTAATGCCCCAGCCGAAGCGACCCGAGCGTCAACTTGCGCTCCCACATCGGAGCTTTTTATGTACCGTCAAAGCTCTTTCTGGTCTTGAGGCTCATTTTAGCCTATGGGTCCTAGTAAACATGATCATTCTCCGACTTGAATAACTCGATCGCTGAACAGCCGCAAAAATATAGCGTGTCAGGTTTATCCACAGTGACTGCTTCTGGATTATCGGCCACAGCAACCTGATGTTTAGGGCGTTAATGCCGCTTGCGTAAAGTCTCCATGGACGATTTGACTGCATTTGATTCCTCAAAGTACCAAATCAAGAACATGACATATTTCGCCTAGCCTTTCTCCGCCTACATGACGGTAAGCTTAATATGGTCAATGCTAAGGAGCCCCGAGAAGCCAATGCATTTTGATGAAACTCTGCATCGAGGGCTCTAGATGTCTCGGTTGCATCGCTGTTCGACGTAAAGGAAAATCTTCAAGACCGAAAATTTACAGGTTGTGGCTTGAAAAAAGACGCTCTCGTATTGGATGACAGCTGTCAAGAGTAAGGCGGTCGTCTGTACATTGACGAGTGCTGCACGTCCAGACTTTGAAACGCCTTGACACACGCTCGACAGGCAACATCATGCCACCCCCGAAGACTACGGCGCATGTTCCGACTGGGCAACTCTGTTCCATCTAACAATCCTGTGCGCTCCAACAGATTATTCTCCTGGGGCCGCTTTCAACCGGTGTCGGTAGAGTACTTTTCTTACATTATTTTGAATGGCACGGATCAGTTGTTGGCCTAGTACTCACCAGGAGACGTATAATTAGCGGTGTAAGTAGACGAATTGGATATATGGTGTTTCATGACTCCACGGCACCCATAATGCAATCCCTTCCATTTGAACTGATTGCCATCGCAGCCTCTGCCGTGCAACCGGCCCAGCTTTTTTTTTTTTTTTTTTTTTTGCGGATGAC